>JAEANM010005676.1:0-19355 GCA_017656035.1 Myanophis thanlyinensis
GTAAAACTGGTTCTTGTTAAAATGTAATCTGGATTGATTTATGGCTCCAGGGAGGGTTTTCCAAGAATCATCAAACTAGATCTTAAATAGAGAATTAATTCAATTATTTACTTCTCTCTTTGGTTCTTTGATTAACAAAATTCAGAACAAAATCTGACCTTGCACAATTATTTGAATTACAGATTGTTTTCAAGAAGTGTGTTTGATTGAAGCTACTATTATCTTGAATAATAGAGTCTTTCTAACTTTGAAGACAATTGCCAATACATTTGTGAGATCCAATTCATTTCATCGAAAATATTGTTACAACATTCAGCAAGAATACAAGTTGTAATGTTAAGTAAAGGGAGGTGCGAATGTTTGTTATGCTAATGGATATTTCTCCCATTTTAATTTAACTGCTGCACAAAAGCTATGTGGAAGAAATGGATTAATTTTCATTCCATTGTTTCGAGAAACTGGACAATAGATGCTTTTTGATATGTATACATACTTTATATGGATATAGGTACATTTTTTGCAAACTCATCAATGAAGTTTAGAAGAGTTAATATTCCACTTAATTTGTGAAATGATTTTTCCCTAATTTCCAAAATTCTTTTCAGTATTAGAAGAGTAGCTATCATAGACAAAACATAATACTAGGAATGAGGTTTTCTTTTCCTTTGTTGTAGATGAGCTTGTAAATGTGTGACATTGAATTTGGAATCAATATTAGATTGTGAAGTTACCTAGAAAACCTCCTACCCTTTCCCCCCTTTATTACAGTAGCAAATTAATAGGAAAATGCATAGATTTTGGCCCTACGAGCACATACGCATACACTATATTTCATTAGAGATCATAGGCCTTCTATGTCTGGTAGAATTTTGGCATATAATAGAACTTAAATCAGTTGAGTTGCATATACAGAATGAATTCTAATCCAGCCTATTTTTCCTAAATTAGAAATTTGCATTAGACAATATTGGTATATATTTTCTTGTTAGAAAAACATTCAAAATGTTACTTCTCATCCTTTTCCCTGCATCAGTATTTTGATATATGGTTAGTGTTCAACTTCTCACCACAGTTGGGCCCAAAATTTTTGTTGCTAAGCAAAATAGTTAAGTGAGTTTTGCCTTATTTTACTACCTTTCTTGCCACCATTGTTACTGTAGGTGAATCACTGCAGTTGTTAAGATATCGCACGATTGTTAAATGAATCTAGTTTCCCCATTGACTTTGTTTGTCAAGGTCTCGAGGTGATCACATGACCCTGGGTCACTGCAACAGTCATAAACGTTAGCCAGTTGCTAAGCATTCAAATTTTGATCATATGACCATCGAGTTGCTGCAACGATTGTAAGAGTGAAAAATGGTCATAACTCACTTTTTTTAGTGCTGTTGTACCTTCGAACAGTCACTAAATAATGGTTGTAAGTCAAGGACTATCTATACAGTAATTGAAACTGTTTCACATTTCTCCTTCAGAATTCAGTTTAGTACATGATTTGATGAGACTTTAAGCTCTAATTTGCTATTATTTATTCTCTCTGCATGCATATGTGTATATAAAAGTGACTTTTAAGTACAACATATGTTGAGATGACTTTTTTTGTTATCAGTCTTCACAACTGTTTGTGAAGAATAATGGCTGCCCTAATGCCATTTATCTTTAATTAGGCTGAAGAGTTTCTTCATCCAGCAGTAAATCCGTTACATTTACTGCAAAAATAAGTTTTGATGTTTCATTCTGAATAATCTTTCCTATTGTTTTCTGTCTTTCTCCCAAGCTGGAAATGTCCCCAGAGATATTATCCAGGCAAGCTGGCAAACACTTTTAGTGTTGTTACAAGTGTTGATTTACCGCACTGCTCCTTGGGGTGTTTCACTTTTTCTGATTTGAACTTGTTACTTTGGCTTTTGTCAAATCATCTTTTTAGGATTTTCAAAGCAACTTCCTCTTTTGACATTAATGTTCTTTATTTGTTCTTTGTTAATATTGGATGGTTGAACATTTTCATTATATGTAGACATTGTGGAAACATAAGCTCATTAAAATACAGTATACTTGCTAAATGCCCTGGGATTTGGTAAATTATTATAAAGGGAATATGAGTAAGATGATGCTTTAATTGTAACTCCTTTTGTATCTTCTCTGGCAAATAAGAATGGTACAGTATATGTAAAATTTATAACAAAAAAAAAGGAACATCCAGCAACATTGGAATCAAAATTTCACTGAAAACATGAGGGGGAAAAACAGGGAATCATCAAAAATGAGAATATAGCAAGCAAAAAAAGTACTTACGAATAATATCTAGAGGTAGATCAAAAGATCAATAACAGCATTGAAATTGAGAGTGAGAAGCAAAGCTTCAAAATGAAATTTCCGTTTTCAGAAAATATTTTATACACTCCCAAGATTGTTGTTAAGATCAAATTCTTTTAGCTTTTAGTTGTTTGAAGATTTTAGCAGTGGAGTGCAGCTATATACTATTTCCTGGGATAGTCACCCTCATGCAGCTTCAGGAAGGATGCTCATGGAGCAGTGAGGAAAGAAAATAGTCAGATCAACCAAATCAACCCCAGGGATCAGTGGAGTGACAGATGTTGCTGCCAGATAGTCTTACAACAGCTTTTACATTTATTTATGAGGAGATGGTAAGGCTGATCCATCCAGAAGAATTCTGGTATGCTGTGGGATCCCTGAAATAACAAGAATAATCAATCATCAATAACTAGATTGATTTCTTGATACTGCCAACATTTATAATTAATATTATCAGAAATCTAAAAAAGCATGCAGACCAGAAAATTGGGTACAACTATAGCAATTAGAGCCAGGAATTGAAGTATGCAGCTATTACTTATTTTACTTCTTTCTGCAGCTCTTTATTCAGTTTATTAAGGTTAACAAGTTGTCAATGAAGCAGTGAGGAAACTTGTCATTTACACTAATTTTTGGATATGGATTTCTTACATCAGGAGTAAACACATTTTCCATGCATATCAATTCACAAAAGTCACAGCTTATTTCATATTCATACATGTTCATTCATACACATCAATTCATAAACTTCAGTACTTAATAGAACAACATATTGTGGTTGCTAAGCTCTAATTGGTTGCAGCTTAAGTGATGCACCTCTATCTAGATCCTGTGAATTGCAATGCCCAGTATACCCTAAAGAGTTTGGTGTAGTGGTTAAGGCATCAGGCTAGAGATAGAGTCTTGGGAGACTGTGAGTTCTAGTCCCAATTTAGGCATAAAGCCAACTGGGAGAACTTGGGCTAATGACTTTCTCAGGCCTAAGAAAGGCAATAGCTAGCCGCTTCTGAAAAAGCTTGGTGATAAAACTGCAGAACTTGTCCAGATAGTTTCTGAGAATTGGACATGATTGAATGGAAGGAAGGGCAAAAAAAAAAGCTAGTGATATGAAGCATTTGAAGCTGTAGTTCAGCAAGACTTGAAGGACCATACATCAATGTGGTTAGTTAAAATTATATCTGTAATTCAAAGACATAAATTTGAAATTATTTTATGAGGCTTTTTCAAATAGTGTTAACAGTTTAGATTTGGAAAAAAAAAGTCTTTCAGAATTATCCCTACAATCTAATTACACGTTGGGATTTATCTAATTAGAAATTTATTTAAATTTCTTACTTTTGATAAAGTTCATATTAGAAATGTAATAAACTGCAGGTATTAGTTTTAAGTAGTAAGTAATGTGATGTCCGAAAATAAAATTATTTACAAAGTAAAAATAAATCCTATTTGGTATTTTCCTTTATTTTCAGCTGAAATCAGTCTTATATTCATACATTATACTATGGTTAGCTGTACTTATGGCTTTGCTTGGCTCGTTCCATTTAAAATTCAATCTGAAAATAAATAATTTATTTGCATTATAATGTGCAAAATATATATCGGATAATTGGGACCTACGCCAATAAAAGCTTCACCTGCTTTTTTAAAACGTTAACCTAAAAACTTTTAAGATATATAAGCTTCTGTTCTGTGGTCCTTAATTCAACTCCAAATTAAAGAAGAAAAAAAACCTTGAAGTATATTTATATCATTTAGATATAGAAGGAATTTATACTAAAACTTTATGTTAAAAGTTTAACATAAATTTTGTGTTAAATATTGCTTCTTTGTTATAACTGCTTTTTGCAGAAAAGATATGGTTCAGGAGATATCATTAAGTATTGTAAAGTTAATTTTTAATTTAGAAGAACATGCAGCCTTCCAGGTATCTGATATATTTGAAAATGCTTCCATTTTTTGGAAATAATCTTTGAAGTCTGCTTGCTCATGACTTTAATGTTAGTAGGTTGATGGAATCTTTGTAATGTAGATTGTGAACATTGTGTTACCCAGTTGAAGCATTAATATAAAACAAGATTGTTGAATCTAAACTAGGTATTACTGTCATCCCATCAACATTTGAAGACATTTTTAATTAGGAAAAATGTCTGGAGATACTACAGTATATTCTCAGAAGGCTAAACTCCTTATCCATCATGATTACATAAGTGATGTGCTGCCTTTCGAATTTACATTACTTAGATAAAAATCCTCTCCATAATTCAGCATCCTAAATAATCTTTAAGTGTACATCTCTTAAACTTGCAACTTTCTTGAAGGAGTACAATAAAATTGAATGGTTCTTCGATGTATATTTCTGGGGAGGAGGACTTTTGAACGAATACTTTTGTTTTTCTTTCTGCTCCTTTAAATGTTTATTCATTATATTTACAGAATAATTGCTAGATATACAATGATAATACATATTGGTAGAACAAATTCTATAATAGTGCTCAGTTGAAAGGAACTTTTTAAGAAGTGTTGTTTAAGAAGTAGGAAAAAGTAAAGTATCATTTATATATTTGAAATAAAATTCAACACAAGTAGGGAATAGTTAGGAATTACATTATGACTATAAATTAAATCGGATTTTGTTAGATATACTTTGCATCAAACATTACACATGGGATATGTTAGCCATAATCTATTACCTGGAAGTGAAATTTAAAAATGCATTTATGAATTAGTTGTGTTCTTCATTTGTAGATGTGATGCGGATCCATCAGCCCTTGCTAAGTATGTTCTTGCTTTGGTGAAAAAAGATAAAAGTGAGAAGGAACTTAAAGCACTGTGTGTGGATCAACTGGATGTATTTCTTCAGAAGGGTAAGTTCTTATGAATTTAAAGCTTCAGGACCTAATTTCAAATTCTAATCTCATTTCAGATTTAATCCATTTGACTTTAATTACAATTTGGAAATTATTTTACCAATGCCTTCATTCCCTATAGAGCAGGGGTCTTCAAACTTGGCAATTATGTGACTTGTGGACTTCAACTCCCAGAATCCCTCAGCCAGCTTTTGCTATAGAGATATAAAACTATAGCATGACATATAACACAAGCTTTGACTGACTGATCTTGCAAATAAATTCACCATGAGGCTTTCTTTTGGATTCTCCAAATAATAACATTTTGAAAAGTTATTAGACAACCTCCTAGAATAAAATAAATAACTTTCAGGCAATTAGTATGTGTTTCTTCCTTCCCTTGATAGTTCAGAATGAACCTTTTTCCACCCTGAGTATTCTAAAAGATTGCTTTTGTCTGAAAACATCATTGCCTAAGTAGCTGAATATGTTCTTGTGTAACACAATTGTACTGTATTATTAACACAAGCATTTAATGTCTCATTGCGGAACCAACAAAAAGTTTTATATGTTGTTTCCAAAACTGGAAATCCTCGAATTGGTTCTATGGAAATAGAATTGTCCCAATAATGATAAAGTACAAAAATGTTAATATTTCAATAATAATAATAATAATAATAGCCCTTAAGAATGTTTCTTAAGTTGCCAGTTAAGTACTGTATACTGTTTGGGTTTCATTTCAGAGACACAGATATTTGTAGAAAAATTATTTGATGCTGTAAATACCAAGAGCTATCTACCTCCACCTGAGCTGCCATCTTCAGGAAACCTGAAATCAGATTTCTTTCAGCATCAAGAAAAAGAAGCAAAAAAAGAAGAGGTAATAATTGGCTGTATCTTATCTTAAGCTTACAGTGTGTTCTACAGGTAGTCCTTGACTTACTACCGCAATTGAACCCTCAATTTCGATTGCTAAGCAAGAATTCAAATTTCAAATTCAAATTTTATTTGTCACATGCAAGACATTGCAACTCTCACAACAATATGCCAGTTGCCAAATGTCCAAATTTTGATCATAATTTCGGGGATGGTGCAACGGTGTGTGAAAAACTTGTCATAAATTAGTTTTTTTCAGTGCCATTGTAACTTCAAATGATCCCTAAATGAATGGTTGTAAAAGGACTACCTATATCTTGTAACCTGATCTATATATTTCATTGCTGTTCTTACTTTAGTACATATGAATGACAGTTTGTTAAAACTATGATATTTCTAGTGAACATCTTCTAGACTTCAGTCATAGTTAGTCCTGACAACATATATGGTAGAAATATAAAACTTAAAATATATCAGATTATATGATACTATTAGAAACAGGTGGTAAGGGTGGTAATATACAGTAGTATAAAATATCCCTCATACTTTATTTATAACTTATTGTTGTGATATGGTATTTTCTGTAGGATAAAAAAGTCAGGACGTGCAAATTTTGTGAGCAAACCTAGAAGAACTTTGTAAAGTTCACTCATATTTATATATACTTATACTTTATTTATTTGGCCAAGTGTGGTTAGACACACAAGAAATTTATCTCTGGTACTTTCATTTTCACTATCTTTCATTTAATGGTTAGAAAAAACGATCTTTTTCATTTTCCTTTCTATCAAGATAATTAAGGAAGAAGAACGAGAGAAAAAATTCTCTAGAAGGCTTAATCATAGTCCTCCACAGTCAAGTTCACGATACCGAGACACCAGGTAACACCTATTTTTCTTATTCTTACAGTTGATAAATGTTTATGATTTTTAGGACATATAGAAATGCTGAGAGATTGGTTTATGTCAATATCACAAGATTACAGAGGGACAAATGAACAACTATCTCTGCAGAATGTTTTTTTTTTTAAATTAAAAAGTAAAATGTTTTGTTTTGAAGTTACATTTCTAATAGACATACAAGCAAACACATTTCATGATATATAACTTATTCACAATAGAATAATTGCATTTTAGAAAACTGTCAGTATCTGGACTTCGTTCTTTTTTGCTTTTGTATAGTTAACAAAATTAGCCAGTACTATATATGTTAAAGATCATTCAAGCACTAAATTTGCACTGCATTTGCACTAAAATTGCAAAGTAAGTAAAGAAAGTAACATTGTTACCTTCATTATTTTGTTATAGACAATATATAGTCGTGATGGCGAACCTATGGCACATGTGCCCCAGGTGGCATGCATTGCCCTCTCGGCAGGCATGCGAGCTGTCGCCCCAACTCACCTCCAGCTGAATGTGTGTGAGTGCTCATGCACGCACAAGCATTTCCGGAGACTCAGCTGGTCTTCGGGCCTCCGTTGCGTATGATGCACACGCGCAATTTGTGTGCACACTCACATTTTCGCACACAGTGCAAAAAAGATTAACCACTGATATATAGTGCTTTTATAACTCCCATAGGTCTGTGTCTGTCTGTCTCTCCCGCTCTCTCTCTCTGAATTGGACGGGTAACTAGGAGTGTTTGTAACTCATCAGTCTGAAAATGGAACATTGTAAAGAACTTACATCTGAAAGATCTTCAACCACTCTTGGTTTGAATGATTTACTTTTAGAAATCGCTGTACCCTCATTGCAATAGCATGTTCCAAAATTGGAGTGGAATATTCTAGAGTTGTCTGGAAAATTCCATTCTTGCATTGATGAGCTTTGCATTCCCACCAGCAACTTTTTTGGCAACATTTTCTGTGTTTTTCTTAGCTTTTGGTGAAATAGTTCTACTATTGTTGGTATAAATCGCCTTTTTATATATGAATATTCCATTTAGTATATATAAAATTTATTCTTATAAACTTTTCTTGTCTAAAATATTTAGAAGCAGGGATGAAAGGAAGAAAGATGATCGTTCTCGCAAGAGAGATTATGATCGGAATCCTCCACGAAGAGAGTCCTATAGAGACCGCTACAATAGAAGAAGGGGAAGGAGCCGAAGCTACAGCAGGAGCAGGAGCCGAAGCTGGAGTAAGGAAAGGTTGCGGGACAGAGATCGAGATAGAAGTAGGAGTCGCACTAGAAGTAGAACAAGAAGCAGAGGTAACTATTAACCTTAAGCATTAATGTGCACAGTGTACTTCATTTAAATAAACATAATTATAGATGTAGCATGTAGGGATGTCCACTCAAACATTCTTTGCCATTCCTTTGAGATGTGAACCAGATTTTGGGTTTTTGGCTCTCCTTTACATCAGAGGTGTTAAACCCATGATGTCATATCATCATGTGACGTATTGTGACTTTCACCCCCCTTTGCTAAATGGGGTGGGCGTGGTCAGTGTGTGACGCATCCGGGCCGCAAGTTTGACACGCCTGCCTTACATGCTTTTTCTGTTTCGTGAATATTACAAATAGAATGGAATTATCTGAAATTCTAAGTCCAAATATATTTGACTACCTTGTCTTCTGGCTCCATTGTCCAAAACACTGTCACGGACCGTTGTCTGGATGCACTCCTTCCCAGAAAACCAGATAGCATTCCATCACAAGCACTGTCTGTTGCTGTAATTAAAAATACATGTCTTATCCCAGAACAAAATGTGCACTTTCCAAATTAATAGAAAGCTGTGGATGCCCACAGAAAAGAATTTAGATTTTAGAATGTATTGTATTACTTGAAATGTCCACTAGTTGTGTGTTTTTTGAGGTGTTTCTTTTTTCTTTTTGCCACATTAATTAGATTTTGGAGGGTTTATTTTGCAAGCCTTGATTAGCTTGCATAATCGTTGCTGTTTTGCTTATGTTATTCTGTCACCTTCCACAGTTCTCAAATATTCTTTTCTAGAAAGAGATCTGGGGAAGCCAAAATATGACTTGGACAGAACAGAGCCACTAGAAAACAGTTACCCTCCGGTTTCTTCTGTAACAAACATTTCATCCGCTCACTATCCTGTCCCTACGCTAAGTAGCACTATAACTGTCATTGCTCCTGTTCATCATGGAAATAGTACTACTGAAAGTTGGTCAGAATTTCACGAAGAACAGTTGGACCACAATTCCTATGGAAGGCCTCCACTACCAAAGAAACGGTGCAGAGACTATGACGGTAAGAAAATTTGACCTAGATATTAAAGGTAAAAATGCATGTACAGATAGTTTTTGACCTACAACCACAATTGAGCCCAACGTTACTGTTGGTAAGCGGAACACGCGTTAAGTGAGTTTTGTCCCATTTTAAGACTTTCTTGCCACCGTTAAGTGAATCACTAAAGTCGTTAAGTTAGTAATGTGGTTGTTAAGCGAATCTGACCTCCCCATTGACTTGTCGGAAGGTCGTAAAATGTGGCCATATGATTCTGAGACACAGCAACCGTCATAAACGTGAGGCTGTTGCCAAGTGCGTGAATTTTGATCACTTGGCTTACGGGGATGCTGCAATAGTCATAAGTCTGAGAAACGGTGATAGGTCACTTTTTTCAGTGCTGTTGTAACTTCAAACGGTCGCTAAAGAACTATTGTAAGTCGAGGCCTACCTGTATTATTTTTATATTTCTCCTTGTTTTCCTTGAATCCCCCAGATATTGATGATCAAAGATCTTAAATATTCTTGTTAGATGATTTTTGTCTTTAATATTTTATATTCTATTGTGTAATGATATAAAAAATTGCATTGTAATGCCTTTACTCCACTGCACCAAAAGGAAATCAATGCCTCCCCTCCCCCTTTCCCCTTTTCCTTCCCTCATTTTTCCTTTCCCCTTTTCTCTTCCCTATTTTCCTTACTATTTACTTTTGTATTTTCTTCGTAGGCTATTGAAAAATGAAAATAAATAAATAAAATGAACTCCTATATGTCAAGGACTACCTGTACTGTATATTTTCCCTTTTTTTTTTCTTAAACCCCTCAGATAATTAATGACAAATCTTCAATATTCTCAGATGATTTTTGCCGTTAGTATTTTATAAATGATATTGTGGAAAGGTATTTTTAAAACAGTTCATTGCACTGTAATGTATTCAGCTGTTAACATGGCTACATTCTGAGTGTTTATTAAGAACGCTACACAGTTTCAGAATGCTGCACACTTCCCTAACTTTATTTTGCTTTCCTTTTTTTCAGAGAAAGGTTTTTGTATGAGAGGAGATATGTGTCCCTTCGATCATGGAAGTGACCCTGTAGTTGTAGAAGATGTGAACCTTCCAGGCATACTGCCTTTTCCAGCGCAGCCTCCGGTGGTTGAAGGACCTCCTCCTCCTCCAGGACTTCCTCCTCCGCCACCTATTCTTACTCCTCCTCCTGTCAATCTTAGACCACCTGTCCCACCGCCAGGCCCTTTGCCACCTAGTCTTCCACCTGTAACAGGTAGGTTCTTCTGTAAATTATAAGTCTGCCGGCTGCAAATGTTTTCACATCGTGCACGTCCAGATTGCGTTGACCATTCGTGGCTGGGTTTTGTTGAAATCGGTATGATTTCTAGTCAATTCAAAAACACGTGGAAATAAGATCTGTTTCCTCTAAAATGTGGGAGTGTAGAAGCACACGGATCTCACTTGTCTTAATGGAGACCTGGCAAAGCTAGCGTAGCCCTTCTGAAATTTACCCATCAGATTTTTTTAGGTGGGTAAATTAGGACCTGCAGTCCTAATGCTGTGGTTAGCACAGGGGTATAAGAGGTTGTTTTTTTTTTCCCTCGAGACCTTGGCTGAGACCGGATGTGCTTGCTTTGTACATGGATAGGTGAGATGTCCATGGAAATTTTCAGATGTCATCCAAGTCATGGTTGTCTCAAAGGGGCTTTTTCAAAAGGCAACTGGACTAACATTGATTTTTTTCCTTGAAGAAGGCGATGCTTCATTTCTCATCCAAGAAGTTTCATCAGTGATTGATGAAACTTCTTGGATGAGAAGCAAAACATCTTCCTTAAGGAAAAAAAATATAGTCCAGTTGCCTTTTGAAAAAGCCCCTTAGAGACATGGATAGGTGAGAGTGTATATTATTACATTGTACACCTTAAGGAGGACAGGATGAGTCTGGTCAATTCACTTTCTGATTATATATGTTTCATTGGTGCTGAACCACTGTAGAGGCAAGAGATTAGTTAAGAACATCAATCCCAGGTATTGGTCTTTAACTTCACTTTTTAGGGAAGGTTGCAGATCTTCAGTTTTAGAGGATCCTATAGGAAAGAGATTTTCTGGATCCTTTTCAGTCAGGGTTCAGGCCAGGCCATGAGAAGGAAATTACATTGTTCTGCTGGATGACTTTCATCAGGACCTGAATGAAGATAGGATGTTTGTCCAATCCTCTTTAATATTGCAGGCCCACCTGGTTCAGGAAATCTTAACAGCAGTGAACCCATACCCATGTCACTTTGTGATTAGATTTCTACAGTAATTTGTGTGTGTATGTGTGTATTGTCTTTGAAGACAACTTGGAAGCTTAGTTGATCAAGAACAACTAATAAATTCAGCCCTGTAACACCTGCGGGTGTGGTTGTTTCATGAGCTGTTAATTTGTTACAGGCCCCATTCAAAGTGTGTGTTATTGTCCTTCAAACCTTATGTAGCTTGACTCTCAGCTGTATTCAGGATTGTATCTTCTGGCAAGATTTGTTCTACTCCATGCATTCTTGTCAGGAAGGCTTTGTGAGGGAAAGTGAAGTTGTGGAACACCCGTAAAATACCTGATGTTGACCCTTTGCCTCCTGAGTAATAGAATTCCTTGAATGTCCCAGGCTTTTGGAAATTTCTTTACAGTTCCCTGTTTACTATGTTTTTTTGGAACGTAATGATGTTTTAGTTGCTTTACGGAAGATTATTTAGTACTAATTGCTCCTAGTTTTATGAATGTATTTTTCTTAGGGGTTTGTTAATTGCCTTATGTGTACAGAAGTTGGCAGTCTATAAAACGTGTGAAATAAATAGATAAATACTCCTACTCCACATTTTATAACCCATTTCCTCCCAAACAAACACACACATTTTCATTATGATGATATATAGAAGGATACATGCAAGATTCAGATGAAGCTTTAAAAAATTAAAATTAGATTGATTGCAAAGCACATCAGTGTATTTTTTAAAAAAAATATGTCTGATATAATCTGTGTTTCCTTTAGTTACAATTCTATTACTTGTATTACGAAATAGTCGTACAGCTGGCAACAAGTTGGAATTAGCAATGAGAATAATTTGTAGTTAGAACTGCTGCAACTATTTTTTTCTTGTCCACATTTTACATTGAAAAGAAAACAATTGTTTTATGGGCCACTAAGATGATACAACAGGTATTTCCCCTACTGATTGTAGACAAGTTTTCTGGATAAATGATTTATATCTATCCTGATATTATTGCCATCTCAAAGAAACAAAACACGTTAGCCATTACTTACTTCATTTTGCTATCTATATACTGCTAAAACTTTCATGTCTGATTATTTGTACTCTTTAATTCGGCAATAATCAACATCATAGGGCAGCAGTCAAGATATTTCAAAGAGGCTAACTTAGAAATGCATCCAAAACCCATGACGTTTGTGGGATTGAAATTTGTAAAATCTCTGGTTACTTCAGTGTTATCATGTCCAGTCATGTTCAGATATTCGTTATTTACAATCCTCTCTGCCAGCTTCCTGCAAGACAAGCCAATGGGGAAATTGTTCCCACTCCCACTGCTGCTTAGTCTACTCATGGCCATTTCATTTCTCTGTTTAGGTAAGGAAATAGCCCTGAAATGAAGACCCAGCATGGGTTATCTAGTACAGGGTTATCACTACCGGGCCATGGCCTATTTAGCTGACTGGAATACGCATGTGCACACGCAGTTCAACTTGTGTGAGCGTAAGGCTGATATGGTTGCATGTGTGTGCTGGGCCGTTGCTTGTGCTACTCAAGCTGCCAGCTAACCGCTTGCACAGCCCAGTTCCCCTCTCTCTCCTCTCCTAACCTGGGCCGCCAAGCCATAAAGGTTGGGGACTACTGATCTAGTCTATTTCTGAAGATGCAAAATATTTCAAAAGATAAACTGTGGAGATCTTTTATTTCGTGTGGTATGTGATTGCTTTTTTTTTTTTTTTTTGCCATTTTTATAACTCTACTATTTTTTCTTTCTTTCTGGTAGGACCACCGCCTCCACTACCACCATTGCAGCCCTCTGGCATGGATGCCCCCCCAAATTCTGCTACCAGCTCCGTTCCTACAGTTGTAACCACGGGTATTCATCACCAACCGCCACCTGCTCCGCCCTCTCTCTTCACAGGTATAGTACTGGATTTTAATTTTTTTTAACAAATAAAAGGGGGAAAGTGATTTCTACACATAGCGTGCAGTGGAGTAGTAGAGCATTGGAAGAAAAAAAAATCATGTGAGGAATAGTCCACTCTCAGGGAGGAATGGGACAACTCACCACTGCCAACTCTCTGCAAGGCAATTGACCACGGGACAGCTCACTGTGGGACAGTTTCTATTTCATTATTTACAATAAATAAAAAAAAATATTTTATTTTTTGCCATTCATATTTCATTCTATCCCTCCTTTGGAATCCTTTCTTTAATAATTCTGTTCCACCATTTCTTTGATATTAGTGTAACTCTTGTCCTGCAGCAAATTATCCTGTGGCAAGATGGCTATGGCAAGTTCTCTTGCAGCGAGTTGGCTGTGGCGAGTTGGCCATGGCAAATTGTCATAGACCCCTCTCAGTGGGACCTCTCAGTGATCCGTCTCTTCTACAGCCTTCTTTTCCCTGTTACGCTGGTCCCAAAATAGCCCCAAACTTAGAGATTTTCGGTTTACGGAGGGAGGTAAAACGTTTGGGACTGATTGTACCTTAATTAAACACCATCATATGTAGTTTCTTTTTAAAAAAAGGCCCTTTGAGATTAGCAAAAAAAAGATAATTCTAGCTAACTAAATTAATGCAGTAGTCTACGGTTTTAATAAGGCTCTGTGTGGGATGCAGTTTTATAATCAAAAACAAGATCAAAAGAATTGTGAAAACTAGGCTTAATGGAGCACTCAATGTATTTTCCCCTCAAAAGGTCAAAAGCTTTGGAAATTAAGAAAGCTCCCAAATGAGTTTACTGTATATTACAATATTTAAAAAAAAAATGTTTTTAAGAAACTTTGGAATAGAAAAAAAATGTATGAAAAAAGTTACTTTGAGTTTGAATTCTGATTTGATCCTATATAAATTGTATTGAGCTTATATCCATGATGAAGGTGTGAAAAGTTGATTTTAGTATACATCTGTTTAGTAGGATAATAATTCACTCTTTTAAAACTATTCAGTTTAATTCAAAATTATTCAGTTTAGAAATCCAGCTACTTTAGTGTATGTGCCAAATAACCATTTTTTTCCTCAACCAAATTGATGATATGAATCATTTAAGGGTTGATTTGCATGCCGGTTTACTTTTAAATTGTATAATTAGATAATAGATCTTTTTCCAGAAACATATGACACAGATGGGTACAATCCTGAAGCACCAAGTATAACCAGCACTTCAAGACCCATGTATAGACACAGAGTCCATGCCCAAAGACCAAATTTGATAGGACTTACCTCAGGTGATATGGACCTGCCACCAAGAGGTAATATGAAATATTTCTTGTTTTAAAATGTAAATGGGTAGTATCTCGTGGTTCTAAAAGGCTTTACGTTTATTCTTATTCATCAAGGCTTGCCCCTCCTCTCAGTTACTCACCTTTAGGTTATTCCATTTTACTAATTGGGAAATGGGGTAGGAACTGAAGTGGCAAGGATGATTTCTAGTGGTGCCATCCTCCTCATCCTAATTGCATTTTTCCCAATCAAGCAAGCTTAAAAGAATTAAAGGAAAAGTAATAAGCCATTTACCTTGTACTCTCTATTGAAACCAAGCACCTTTAGTCAACTGGTGTTGGACACTCCTAATCAGATGAACAGTGTGGGAAGGGATAGACTAGGATACCTGATGGAAGCTGTTTGTTAAATGAATTTGGCTTTCCCATTGACTTTGATTGTGAGAAGATTGAAAAAGATGATCACATGACTTGGGACGCAGCAAGGCTCATAAGTATGAACCAACTGCCAAGCATGTGGTCATGGGCATGCTTCAAAGGTTAAACTGAAAAGCGGTCACAAGTCACTTTTTTCAGTGCCTATGTAACTGAGAGGTCACTAAATGAACTGTTGTAAATCAAAGACTGCCTGTACTTCTTTATGAGATGCCCTTTGCCCAAAGAAATCTGTCTCGGGCTTCAGGTCGCAAGTCATCTGCTAAATATCTACAGATGTAAAGAAACTGCATTGTGCAGTCTGTAGTTGCCCTCTGGGGTTATTTGCATTTCCTTTTGAAGCAAGTGGTTTTGGTGTCTTTTGGACCAACACTGAACCAAAGGGACCTGGATTTAAAGGAAGTCCTGCATTTAATATGCTGCAAAAATGTAGTAAGTCGGTTGGCGGTAATCAGAGAAAATTCTTCCAATAAAATGCACAAGCACCCTTTAAAAATTAATCAATGTACTCTTTTCTTTCTCCAGAAAAACCTCCCAATAAAAGCAGCATGAGGATTGTAGTGGATTCAGAGTCCCGGAAGAGAACTATCGGTGCAGGTGATGGACTTGCAGCAAAGAAGAATTGGTTTGACAAGTAAGCAGTTGTTGGCTCTGTTGACAGCAAAGTCAACAGAGTAATGAAGAATCAGCTGTCATGCCCTCTGCTGCTCTCCTCTTAATCCCCCTCCCCCTACATACTTTGGCTTTAAAAAGTGGAATTTAGATACAGTACAGAAATATTGTCTACGCTTGATTTAAACTTTGAAGGTCAAAAAAAAATTGAAAACAGCTGCTATAACAACTTAAAGTCTACTTTTTTGTATGTTTTTCTAATACCAAGTATTAATGTGCAACAGCAGGGCTCTGCAGCCATTATCTTGCCTTTTTTGATGGATACTGCGGGCACTGTAGATGCAGATCAAATAATACTTTGAATTATTTTTATATGGGCCCTATAATACTCAACATTTATCTGTGTATCTGTACCAAAAGACAATCACATTATCATATAAGCATCATGTGAGTAATACAGGCATTTCTCTTGGATGAAAGCAGATAAAAATACTGCTTTACAGATTAGGAACAGGTTTAACAGAATAACAGATTTGGAAGGGACATTTGAGGTCTTCTAGTCCAACCCCCTGCTCAACAGGAAACCTATACCATTTCAGACAAATGGTTGTCAGATCTCTTCTTAAAAATCTCCAGTGATGGAGCACCCACAACTTCTGGAGAACATGTCATTCCACTGATTAATTGTTCTAACTGTCAGGGAATTTGTCCTTAGTTCTAGTTTGCTTGTCTCTTTGATTAGTTTCCACCCAGTTTTAATATACACGTCAACAACTTCCTCATTCCACACTGAATATTGGTAATTCAATTTGAAATATCCATTAATATACTATAAGAGTAAATCTTTAACAAGATTTTTAAACTACCACTGTAGAGGAAAACATGGGAGTCTAGAGGAATGTTATTCATTTACGACCATTGATATATTATATATAGGCATATATGTTAGAGGCTGGCATGTGATGATGAATTGATCTTTGGTTTTCCCTACTTGGGTTGTTGCTGATACTGGTGATGTTGAAGCTTTTCTTGTTCCACAACAATATTTAAAAGAGATGCTTCCTGGAATTTAGTTTCAGATGACTTATCATTTAATTCCACATTTGAACTACTACCCTCTTGTGAATTGATTTCTATAAGTAACTTGAAGCATTTGATTTTTTTTCCAGACAAAATTTTAATAGAACAAATAGTCCGGCTTTTCAGAAGAAGATGCAATTTGGGAATGAAAACACAAAACTTGAACTAAGGAGAGTTCCTCCAGAGCTTAATAATATCAGCAAACTAAATGAGCACTTCAGCAAATTTGGAAATTTAGTGAATTTACAGGTAGGTCGATAGTGTAACTGGCTGGGGAATTCTGGGAGTTGAAGTCCACCCTTCTTAAAATGTCCCAGGTTGAGAAACAGTGCTGTAAACCTTTTTACTATATTGTTAAAATAATATATTGGAAATTCTTTACTAGTTGGAACTTGGATCATGACAGTGTATTTTTTCTAATACATAAAGCCCTGAAAATGTAGCATGATGTATCATCTATTGAAATAGAGAGCTTTAATCAGAAGTTAAATATTGGCAGGGAAATAATATATTGCAGTTAGCTAAGGCAAGAATAAGTAACATTGTTTCCTCCAGGTATTTTGGCCTAAAAAATTCCACATTTCTTTGCAATTGTCCCTGCTGATAGGGCCTGATGGGAATTTGAATTCCAAATATTTGAAAGGCATTGGATTGCCTGTCTCCGCATTTGTAAAGTGGCACAGGTACTAGTTCTTTTGTTCTCAAATAATCTATATAGGTAGTCCTCCATTGACAACAGTTCATTGAGTGCCCATTTGAAGCTACAGAGACACTGAAATAAGTGACTTACGGCTGTTTTCATATTTACAACTATTGTAGCATCTCCATGGTCAGAAGGTCAACATTCAGATGCTTGGCAACTGGCATGTATGTATGACTGTTGTCCCAAGGAGGTGTGATCCCTTTTTGCAACCTTCTGACAAGTAAAGTCAATGGGGAAGCCAGATTCACTTAACAACTGTCATTAACTTAACAACTGCAGTGATTCACTTAACTTTGAATTTTAGGCTCAGTTGTGGTTGTAGGTAAAGGACTAGCTGTATTACAGTTTGCTGTAGTGCAATTTAAAAAAAAACCAAAAGATTCATTTGGCAGGCCTTCTCCTAATTATTTGTGTAATGGGATATTTGGTTCATTTTGTACCCAGTTAAAAGTCTTATGATTTGGGATTGGTGGTTTTCTTTTTCTTTTCTTTTTTTGGGAGGGGGGGGAAGAATTAAAAAAATTGCAAGAAAATTTGGTTTCTTGGTGCCAAAAGCATGCTCAGTAAAATGCCCAGAAATATACATTCAGAATAACTATATTCTTTTCCACTTTCTGACTAGAAATAATAAATTAGATCAGGTTGATTAAAAATTATATTTTATGAGATTCCTAATAAAATCTGCTTGAACTCCCAAGTGGCTTAATAATGTTCTGAATGACAGTCTTAAAAAGTCTTGTGCTTCTTTGAGAAGACTCACTCTGCATTTCTCTACATTGTGTTTGCCTTTCCTTCAAAAATCATAGGTTGCCTACCAGGGAGATCCAGAAGGTGCCCTCATCCAGTTTGCTACCCACGAGGAAGCTAAAAAAGCAATATCAAGTACAGAAGCTGTCTTAAATAATCGATTTATCAAAGTCTATTGGCATAGAGAAGGCAGTACTCCCCCAATTACAACTTCAGTTCCAAAGGTAAAAAATAAAATTGGATTAATTTGGATATCTCTTAAGCTAAATATCTACTTTAGCATGGTTTGAATCTTAGAAGTTTGAATCTTGAATTTTCCAAGTCAATACTAAGAAGTCAAGATTTTTTTTTATATGAATAAGAATGTTGCTTATGAATATAGATCAATTAAATATTTTATTTCACGTATTTGAATTTTTTACTGTAAGAAAATCAGTCAGTTGGAGCTGATAAAAGCATTTTAGTACCTGATTGTTGTAAGATGTTCTCTGTTCTTCCTAGTTTTATTTAAAAAATAATAATATTGTGCATAATTCACCCAGTCTTATGCTCAAAATGTCTAAGGTTATTCATTAAAACATCCGTCCTCCCCCATCTTATATAGAAGCTTGAAAAAAACAAAACAGGATTGCTTTATTTAATGAACGTTATAAAGATGTTTCTAAAGGTTCAGCCACCTCTGTGGAACACATAATTAAGCATGCATGGCTCTAAAAATATTGTTTTTAAACTTTGAGTATGTTTTTGTGATAACCTACAAAACTCATTCCCTGATCCCTTTCTGAAGTATTATATAGAACCATATAATTATTTATTGGAAAGATAATCTGAGGATATTAATACAATCATACAGAAACTGTTAACATAAACAGGAAAGATTAAAGAATGATTATTCTTAAACTGTTGTTTTTAGATTTAAATAATCTGAGTAGTTTCAGGACTATGGCCTTATAAAATTTACTGAAAATATAATTGTTCCAAAATAGCATTTAGATAAGCTCCTTCTTAATGTCAGCAAAACAAAGGAACTGGTGGTGGACTTCAGTGTAAAACAGGAAAGAAACTATCAGAC
>JAEANM010005677.1:0-14717 GCA_017656035.1 Myanophis thanlyinensis
TTACAGTACGTAAATTTCAACTTTTCGTTCTCCTGACCACAAAAGCAATGTTTTTGCAGGGAAGTAAGGTTTTTTCACGTTTTTATGATAGAACCAATTAGAAAATTATATTGATTACTCAGAAACAAAAATTGTGTTACAATTTGTTATTGGTCTAGCAAAGGGTAGGAAGGAATATGGCCATATTTGAAGAGGATTCAGATATTGAAAAAAAGAAATTGGATGAATTAATCAGAAAGAAAATTATTCTTGATTGGGTTCACAGAATTCACAAACTACAGAAGAATTTACCTGAAGGCTGATGGGAAGTCCTGAAATTGTATATCCAATTGGTACCACTAGGGCTGGAATGCCTGTCAAGTTGGCCAACTGCATGTATCTGGAAAAATCAATGGAAACAGTATTAATAATGCAAAAAATTCTGGAAATGAAGTACTGTTCCCTCTAAAAATTGTAAATCCAAGCTTCTTCGCATGTATTTGGCAAGGCACAAAGAACATTTTTCTTCTTACAATTCTAACCAACAGATGGATTTAATTGCTGGTTACATGGTTTCTACACATCCACCAAAGGAGATGTTGTTAGTTGAGAAATTGTGTCCGACATATCGCGACCCTATGGACAATGTTCCTCCAGACCTTCCTGTCCTCTACCATCCCCCGGAGTCGATTCAAGCTCACGCTGACTGCTTCAGTGACTCCATCCATCCACCTCATTCTCTGCCATCCTCTTCTTTTGCCCTCAATTGTTCCCACCATTAGGCTCTTCTCCAGTGAGTCTTTTCTTCTCATTAGGTGGCCAAAGTATTTGAGTTTCATCTTCAGGATCTGGCCTTCTAAAGGGCAGTCAGGGTTGATCTCCTGTAGGACTGACTTGTTTGTTCGCCTTGCAGTCCTAGGGACTTTTTCAGCACCATAGTTTAAAGGCCTCAATTCTTTGGCGCTCAGCCTTCCTTATGGTCCAACTTTCACAGCCATACATTGCACCTGGGAAAAACCATAGCCTTGACTACGCACTTTTGTTGGCAGGGTGATGTCTCTGTTTTTTGGAATGCAGTCTAGCTTTGCCATAGTTTTCCTCCCCAGGAGCAAGCGCCTTTTAATTTCTTGGCTGCAATCTCCATCTGCGATGATCTTGGAGCCCAGGAAAATAAAATTTGTCACTACCTCCATTTCTTCCCCATCTATCTGCCATGAATTGAGAGGGCCAAGTGCCAGGATCTTTAGTTTTCTTAATGTTGAGTTTCAAAAGCCAGCTTTTGCACTCTCCTCCTTCACCCGCATCAGGTTTTTACTTCCTCTTCACTTTCTGCCATTAGAGAATGGCAGAGGAGGAGATACCTATGGTTATGTCATTCTTTTTTCCTTTTCCATGAATCCATATGCATTTTAAGAGGCCTTCATCTTTAGTTTTATGCATTTCTGTAGAGATACAGTGATCTCTTAAATATAATGCAACTCCGTCTCCTCTTTTGTTAGGTCTGTTTCTTTTGAACATGTTATAACCTTCCGTCATTACATTCTAGTCATTTCATCCCACCAAGTTTCAGTAATGGCAACTATATCGTATCAGCTCTCATGCACTAGTACTTTCTTTTTCTTTCTTTTTCTCTTTCTTTCCTTCCTTCTTTTTCTATCTTTCCCTGTCTCCCTCCTTCCCTCTTTCCTTCCTTCACATTTGTTGTCTCTTTGAAGTTACAAAATCTGGCTTAGAAGAGATATCATCCACATCTTATTCTTGATTAGGGAAAACAACCAAAAATATGGCCTACAATTTATGTGTCAAACTCGCCAAGTCACGTTGCTGTCACATAACGTTTCCTGATGTTTTCCCATTTGCGGAGCTGGGATGGGTGGCCTGTGGGTGGCACATCCAGCCTGTAGGCCACCAGTTTGACACCCCTTGCTAGGAGCATGATTTCATTCCCCTCATGTTTATTATTTTGCAGATGTCACTTTGTTTTTTTATTGCGCACAATCTTGTTCTCACCTCATGGTCCGTAGAGTTGTCTGAACATCACTACATCCAGTCAGGAGGTCAGATTCATGGATCACTGGAGCACAACATGCAGTACCTTACACAAAACAAAAATTACAAAATTATAGCCTTTACTTTCTATAGCTGTTATGCATCATCAAACACTGTCAATTAAGAATGAAAAATCATACTAATCTATTAAAATAGTTCTTTAATTTTGACGATGTTGCTTTGAAAATTCAAATGTACTGTTTAAAATATGCGCATCTTTATAAATTTATAATTATTTTATAAATAACTGCATGGCTTTAGCAAATAACTTACTAAATTTATATTCCATCTGACTCCTAATGATGTGAGTATTCAGCTTTTAAAGTACAACATACTTTCATAAAATCAAATCTAAGTATCCTGAATTGGTAGTGATACCACCTCTGCTTGGACACAACCAATAAACAGGAGCCCATCACTTATTTGTGTAGTGTAGTTTCTGTCAAATTGCTTTTGTTTTTAGAAACGTCCGATAGACATTACCATGTCCACTCACTTGGATTTCTGAATAAGAATGAGTATCTTATATATAAAATGTACTTGTCCCTTTCCCTTGTTTCTGTTCCTTTTAAATAGATTACATCCATTAGCCATTGTATTCCATTCAAGAGATTCATCCCAAGGTTCTCTATATAAGTTTCTCTAATTTCAATTCAATTCGAATTTTATTTGTCACATGCATAATTATACAAAGTACAACATGCAGTGAAATGCTTCTGCACTTCAGACCCTAAAAATAAAAATAAGAGAGCAAGGGCAACAGAATGTCTGTTGTTATGACTGCAGTATTCATCCCCATGGCTACTCTCGGCGGTCCTCGCTGTTTCTTGGGGCTGTTTCTTGAGACTGTTTTGGCTGCTCCTGGCGCTGCTACCTTCGGTGGGTCTTGGCAGTCATCTGAGGCTGTATCCTCGGTCGCTCCAGTGTCCTCGGCGGTCCCTCGTAGCCTCCTCGATGTCTCTGCAGTCTCTCTGAGCCCTTGCCTCTGTGCCTCAGCAGATCCCGAAGGCCTCCACCTCACCATCCTGATCTTCCCCAGCAGAGCCTGGTGGTCTCCTGAGCCTGTTGTCTCAGCGCCATCTTCTCGAATCTTCCCTGTTCTTCTCCCAGACCCTGAGAGCCCTGTCTCTTGTTGCTTAAGGTTGCTCAAGGTTGCTTAAAATTGTTGCTTAAAAGTTACTTAAGTTACTTAAATTTTGCTTAAGGTTAAACTGTTACTTAAATTAAATTATGATAAAAAAGACCAAAAACAAAATAAAGAGGGTCGGAGCAGTCGGACGGCAGCCTGCCTCAGTGGTGCCATCTTGTTGATGCTGGCCATTAAATTGTCATCCTTCACGACAGCAAAATACTCTAGATTATTTTTCTTAATCTGAGCATTAATATATGCACAAAGATGGACATTAACTTCATACATCAATTTTCCTTGTTTTTCACTGAGTCGTTTAGTAAGAACAATTAGGAAAACTCCTACTTCTTTCTACAACACAGAAGTCCTTAGCTGAAAACCATACTTTGAAGTTTTCATTTCAACACTCTGCGTCAGTGTAAGGTTCTGCCTCTCCTCTCCATTCAAGAAAGTAAAGACTCTTGAAACTTCAGCATTTCAAAAGGAACCTTTTACTGAAAGGGAGTGATTGCAGAACAAAAGAAAAGCAAACTCTGAGTGTCCCTCAGGCAGTACAGTTAGTTAGAAACTCCTCCCCTGGTCCGAAGTTGAATGAGCCAATCCACAATTCTGAAGATGTTATTGAGAATGAGATAAGAAGCGGTTCCCATGGTCATTTTCATCAGGCTTCAGGACTGAGACAAAACACATGGCCTCCCCCCTTTATTTCATTCCCCAAAAGGTAAATCAAGCTTATGGCGCCTAGGTGCCAAGATGAGAGTTATAAACTAAGGGGATACAGGATTTATGGGAAACAGAAAGAAGGCAATAATCTTATCACTGCATTCAGTCCCCCTTCCCACAGATATGGCAGTATCCCGATAGGGATCTGACATGCTGCCTCCCTTCAAAAAAAGGGATTACCTATAAAAGAGAACAGAAAGATGAACGTCATAGAGAGTTAGTTCGGTTTGTTAGGATACTTAGAGTGAAACTTTTTCAGCAAAATAGGGGCCCTAACATGCTACTCACTTATTTTATGAGGGAGATAAATGTTTCCAGACTAGGTATTGAGTTGAACTCCGATGGGTGTGGGAGTCAAGGATTTATTTGATTTCAAAGTGTTGTTCCCCTTCAACCATAATAGGAGTCAGAGGAGCGTCTGATGGGAGTTTTAAAGGGGATATAATTTCAGGTTTCAATAGGCTGCAGTGAAAAACTGGGTGGACCTCACTAAGTGTCTTGGGGAGCAATAATTCTACTATTACTTGGAAAGGTCTTATGAATTTGGGTCCTAATTTCTTTGAGGATTCTTTACAATCCTCTTGTAAGGATTGTAGGAATTTTGTGGACAGGTAAACCTTATCACCTATTTTAAATGAGCTTGGTTCTGTCCTTCTTGTCAGTTTGAGCTTCAAAAGCAGCTCTAGCCTCATTCACGTCTAGTCTCAATACTGGCCAGGTTTTTTGAAGTTGTTCTATCCACTCCTTAAGGAAGCATATGATTGTTTTTTCTACTGTAGTTCTGGCATTGGGACGAAGTCCTAGCGAGTTGCAACTAGGAACGGAGTGAACCCAGTACCAGAGTGCACAATTATTATAGGCAACCTCTGCAAAAGGCAGGAGGTCAGTCCAATTATCTTGTTGATAGTTAATAAAGGATCTTAAATATTGTTCCAGAACCAAGTTCAATCTCAGTTAATCCATTAGTTTGATGATGATGACTAAAACTTAGCCCCGGCCGGTTCCAAGAAGGTCCAAAAAGGCCTTCCAAAACTTTGAAGTGAATTGGACCCCCCAATCAGATATTATCCTTTGTGGGGGCCCATGTATCAGGTAGATATGGTGCAGGAATGGTTTGGCGAGTGCCTTAGTGGTGGAGATTTTTTGGCAGGGAATGAAATGGGCCTTCTTGGAGAATAGATGTGTTACACCCAGATAACAGTATTCCCTCCCACTTTCAGGTAACTCTCCAGGGTGCTGAAAGCTGGGCTACTGTAAAAGACCGGGGGGGGGGGGTGTCTCTTGTCTCCTCTTTGCCATGGGTCCCCACTGCTATCTCTAGGGGTTTTGTGGCAGAAACGGCTGGCTTCCCTCACCCCACAACTGATCCCTTTAACTGGCAGAATGTGATGGGTTTTTTTTAGTTTTTGTAGGTAGATGCCCAATTTCCCCACCAGAGTTGGGCTGATTAAGCACTGGTGCAACCTGAGTCCAATAGGGTTGAGAGTTTATTCTTTTCCCTCAACTGGGGACTCACAATGAGAGACACTCATTGTGGCACCCAGAAGGGAATTGCCATTAGTTCTAGGACTCAAGTGGTTGAGAAAATGGAATCCCAGAATGAATTGGAAGCAAGGAAACAGCAGTGCCCAGGTGGGCCATGCCAACCCAGGGCATCCTCAAGGCGTACAAAGACCTAGCTGAAGTCTTCAGGGAAGAGGGCTCTGATGAACTCCCCGCCTACCACCCCACTGACTGTGCTATTGCTATCTCTCGGGGTTCTGTGGCAAAAATGGCTGGCTCTCCCCCCCCCCCCCGGCTTTCGGATGGGCCCGGTTACTCTCTTAGTGTGCCAGAGTTCCTTCCCCTGGATCTGCAGAGGGGCATGGCCTTTCTGCTTCTTAATGTGGTTTCTTCCCCCAAGGGGTTGGTTTCATGGGTTTTCCTTCCAATAGGCGCTCAGGCTTTCGGGTAAGGGTTTTTGAGTGACACTCAGTTGTGCGGTGCCCCTCCTTTCCACATTTGAAACAGGCAGACGATTTTGGCGCAAGGGCTGTTTGTGGCTTGAACAGCTCACACTTCTCCTACAGTGGGGACCTCTTCCAAACTCCCCCTGCTCAGTACTGATTTCTGGCCATGTTGATCTCTGCCTCTTCAGCTATGATGTACCACTCGTGCAAGTGATTTGGGGTTCCTCGGGCCAGAGAGGCATTGTAGAGGTCATTGTTCAGCCCTTGAAACAACTGACCAGGATGTCTTCTGGCCAATCTACATGGCAGGTGAGGTCTCAGAACTTCTTTGTACATTTGGCCGTCGGTCGGTGGCCCTGCTTCGCAATCCTAATGTGATCCTGAGCTTTGCAATCTATCAGGGCGGTCTTCAAAACAGCGGTGCAGCTAATCAATGCATTCAGCCCCTACCTCCCCATACAAATGGCAGTATCACAGTAGAGATCTGACAGTCAGTCTAAACACTTGCTGAGTGTAAACAACTCCACTCAGCAGCGCAGTACTTCTTGAGAGCAAACCTCACTTTCAGTTCATATGGGCCTTCCTCACACCAGCTCACTTCCCAACCCCCATTGCCATGCCCCCTTCCTCCCCGTTATGATGGAAGCCAATAGCAAGAAACCCATGCTGGAAATCCAGCTAATACTCACCATGCTTCAACCAACAAGCATCAGCTTTAAGGAATTTTTCAGTACAGGTAGTTTCAACTTAACATCTGGTTGTTTAGTAACAGTTCAAACGTATGACAGACCCTAAACTACTTATGGCCCAGTTTCAAAGTTAAAGCTACTGTAGCGCCCCTGTGGTCACTCAGCCTTACAACCAATTGCAGGGAGGCTGCAGCAGTTCCCCAGCCTCTCTCTCTCTCCCATCCTGCCCCGCTAGGTCACCGCAAACCTTATGCCTACTTCCCACCATGATATATGCCACAAACATTAATGTTCTTGTAATTAATTTCTAATATTTGGCTGAGATCTTCCAAGTATCAAAAAAAGGGGGGTGTCATATCAATTCCAATTGCCATACTTACTCCCAGTAAATTCTTTGAAGAAAGCCACTTGAAGATGGAACCACAGATTTGTTCCACCTCTGCTGACTAGAAAGGAGGGCTTATACTTTCCCAACTAGTTTAAAATAGCTTTTCCCTTCAGTTTTAGCTCTACCTTCTGCAGAAGAGGACAATATTCAACCCAGCTCCATTTTTGTCTATTGGATATTCATGTGAATTCAGCTAGCTTGCTGCTTGCTACCATGGAAATGGAGGGGAGGCGTGTCTCAGTGGAGGGTTGTTGGTTTTTTTTGCAATTTTGTAATTACCAGTCTGAGTTTTGCTTATCTCTCCAAGGTCATTTCTTCTAGCTTTGGTATGCAACAGCCAGAGACAATGCACTTAAAAACATTTCTTGGCCGGTGCTTGCCCTTTGGCTGCCTAGCTACAAAAGGTTTGACCTTTAGGGTTTGTTTCAATTTGGGGCTTTGCACGCTTTTGCCTCAGATATTGTCTGACTTAAGTTGCATTCAGTTCTTTCCTAGTAAAAGTACTTTTTCTCTAAATCTATGGGTTTTTAAAGGTTTTTATTTCCTAGGGATTGGATGGAGGCAGCCCTGACATTAGGCAAGATCTGCTTTAACAGTCAACCTGGAAACAGCAGTCTGTTGTGGGGACTGAGCATCCATTGTCTAATCATAGCTGAGTTGGAAGAAACCAGAGCTACAGCCCTCTCCCCCACTAGACGGCACCATGCTCGAGAAGAGGCAGAATGGCTAGAGGAATTGGACCTCAACAAGAAGCCAATCAGGCCAGAAGGTCACTGGGCATGGGGCAAAGAAGACCCCCCCCCTTTGGAGAAAAGCCCGAAGGAAGCCATGCTGAACCAGGCCGTGTTCCTGATATAAGAGGCAATGGGGAGTCAAAAAGCCTGGGAAACTTTCACACAGATGACTACTCAGGCTCCCTGCATCACTCCAGGCCAAGCTGTAGATGAAGCTGCTACAGAGGTGGCTGTACCTGCTTTACCTGGACTGGTGCCAGCACAAGCGATGCCACCACTGGCAGTAGCTGCTGCACAAGCCCCTCCACCTGCAAGGGCCACTCTTTAGAGGCACCAAAATCTCAAGGTCCCAATCTTGGGGATGAAATATGGGGGAGACCTTGAGCAACTGGGGTTCTTCCTGGCACAGGTCTGGAACTACATGCAGGAGTATGGGGCCAAACTGGGGGCGGGAACAGCCTGAATAAGATGTGTGACCATGGCTCTGGGAGGATGCAGCTGCTGAGTGAATGGTCTCCCTCCACAATAACAATGCCCTCCAATTGCTGAACTAGGACCACTTTATGGCAGCCTTTCACCAACAGTTCAAGGACCCATTGGCAGAGCGCAAGGCTCGGGCCCAGATGAAAGCCATTACCCAAGGGCAGCATCACTGGCTATATACATCCAGGAGTTGCAAGAGTTGGCATGCTGGCTAACCACATGGCCTCGACATCCTCATTGATTGCTTCAAAAATGGCCTCAATGACTACATCTACCAATCTGCATCTTGCATGGGGCCCCATACACTCTATAACATGGTATGTGTTGGCTGATGAGGTAGAGGACCAATGAGACCAATGCTGGGGGCCCTGCAGATGGTGCAAGTCCTTCCCTCCTGCAGGTAAAGAAGCCCCCAGGACCACAAAAAGTGAGGCTGGACCTAGACCAAGGTCCATGGCATGCTTCAAATGCAGGAAGGAGGGATACTGAGCTGCGGCATGCCAATCCAGCAAGTCAAAGCCGTGACAACTTTGTGGGAAAAGGCAATGAAACCAGTTCTGAGAACCCAGGAAACAGCACTGAAAGGAGTGGAGTTCACAGAATTCACCCCTCCTGGACCTGAGAGGTTGGAAGCTCTGACCAGCTCAGGTGAGTGAAAGTGACTGACAACCCTGATAAAACAACATGTGACACACACACACACACACCCCAATAACCATTCCTATGGAACTACTGGTCCCCTCCTTAGGAACCCAGGAGATACTGGCTCTATTGGACTCAGGCTGCCCTAGGTACATGGTTAGCCCTGAAGTGAAATGGCTGAGGGTGTCCATAGCATTTTGCAGCTAGATGGGACTGTAGCTGGAAGAAGCCTGTCTCATAACTGAGTCAGTAAAGATGAGAATGGGAAGGAAGGCACAAAGAGACTCTCATAGTGGCATTGAGGATGGAGAGGCCTGTCCTTCTTGGACTGTCCTGGCTGTAGAAATGGAACCCTTATGTGAATTGTAGGATAGTGCTTTTAATAGATTCGACATACGCCGAAAAAGAGGGGGAAAATCCCAAAGCCTGGAGGCAGGAAAACCAAAAAGCAAAGGGAGTTGGGAGCAGCGGTTCAGGACACACAATGAGTGAGTCCAGAATCCCGAAGGAGTATTGGGATTTACGAGATGTGTTTAGTGAGAAAGGCTCTGACACGCTTCCACCCACAGACTGCAGTATTGAGACCCTTCCCGGGGTTAAACTCCCAAAGATTTTACTCGATGTCTCCACGTGAGCTAGGAGACCCTCGCACCTTCATAGACAAAAACTTAAAAACACAGATTTATTCAGCCACTAGGCCAAGAGTAGCAGCCCCGGTTTTGTTCCAGGAGAAGTAAGATGAGACTCTTTGGCTATGCATTGACTGTAGACGGCTAAATGCAATGTGCATAGAAAATGTCTCCCCACTGCCCTGATGAAGGACATGTTGCATATCTAGCCAAAGGCAAATCTTCACTGTTAGACTTATGGGAAGCTTACTACTGGGTCCGGATCAAGGGGGGTCATGAATGGAAAACTGTGTTTAATTGTTCTCTAGAATGTTTCCAATTCCAGGTTTTCATACAACTGGTCAATGAGGTGCTACATGATTATTTATACAAGGGAGTGTTGGTATATTTGGGTGACATATTAATATATACTGAAACTATGGAAGAGCATGTGAAATTGGTGCAAGCAGTCCTGAAAAGGCTCTGAGCCGCTGACCTGTACGTAGTTTTCCAAATGTAAATTTCACCAAGATAAAATTGATTACCTGGGTTACCACATATCAAATGAATAAATAGAAATTGACCCAGAAAAGGTGAAGGCAGTACTAGAGTGGGCCCCTCCTCGTATTAGGAAGCAGCTGCAGAGCTTCCTGGGCTTTGCCAATTTCTACTGGCAGTTCATCCTCTCATTAGCAAAGATCATATTGCTGATCACCAACCTTTTAAAAACTAAGGGGAGAGGGGAGTTGAAGCCAAGTTAGCCACTTAAGTGAACCATGGCGTGATAAGTGGCGTTCAAAAAACTCAAAAAACTGTTTGCAGTGGAGCCCATGCTGAAGCACGCCAACCCAGCTGCTCTTGTTTGTAATTCAGCGATTAAGCGATGTAGCTGTAGGGGCTGTGTTACTGCAAACTAATGCTCAGGGGTTGCCACATCCATTCATATAGACCTTTAAAAAACTTACTGAGATCGACTGAGAGGTGGGTGATATGGGAGAAGGAGGTGTATATAGATGGTGGGCCCTACTTACTTGGTGGCATTTCCTGGAAGGGGCAAAGGCACCGCTTGAGCTGTGGACTGACTATAAAAATCTGGTAGCTCTGAAAACTCTGTTTAAGTTATCCCTTAAACATACCCATTGTACTCAATACTTTAATCAGTTCAATCTCATCCTGTGTTATATTGCTTTGTCTAAGTTGCCCCAATACAACAGTAGTAAAGCCGGAATGGTTCAATCAGTTTTCCCCTCGAAACAGCTAGCAGCCCCAGTAACCAGTAGAGCTCAGGGGAAAAGGGTTCCTGGGATTCCAAATGAACTGTGTGAGAAGTTTAAAGAAGTGCTGAAGGTTGATGAATGGCTTACTTCTCGTAGAAACGACTGCACCATGCACGACGGACTGGCTTCGATTGGAACCAAATTATATGTGCCCTTCAAGTTTGAGGAGCATCATTTTAAAAGATGCTCATGATTCTAAGTCAACAGGACATTTTGGATTTGTGAAAACCCTGCACTTGGTTAAGGGACAGTTTTGGTGGCCATCCTTGAAAAAAGAGATTGAAAGCTATCTGGCCAGCTGTCCAGTTTGTGCAACGGCAAAGAGACCACCAGAGAAGCCCACAGGGCTTTTGCAGACTGTGGTCAGTCCCCAGGCTCTGTGGAAAGAAATATCTATGGACTTTGTTGTGGAATTGCCTGAAAGTGGGGAAAATATTTTTATTTGGTCTTTTTTACTGATCTTTTTTCAAAACAGGTGCACTTTGTCCTCTGCCCCAAGACTTCTTCCACAAAGATTCTAGCTAACACATGTATAGGTTGCACGGTGCACCCGAGAGCATTATTGCAGATAGAGGAGTGCAATTCTGGTCTTTACGTATGTAAAACTGTTTTGAATAATCTCTTTTCTCCCAAAGATCCAGGTTTCTTCAGCCCGACAAAGGATGTCCCTGAGCCATGAATGGAGGGGAGAGGAAATTCTTTAGCAGAAGGCTACAGTTTGTAATCTTCCCTGCCAGCTTCCCCATTGTCTTTCTGGGGAAGCCAGCACAGTAGATAGCAGATGGCCATCACATGATCACAGGTACAACTTGGTACCAGTTGTAAGTGCAAACACATTGCCAAGCACTCAGATCACTACCATGTGACTGTAGGAATGGGTGGTGCATATTTTATGATGGCCGAAAATGCTTTGTGGACCATCAAGACCATAAAGCACCCTTTCTGAGCATCTTAAGTTCAAAAGGTCATTAATCAATTGGTTGTAAGTCAAGGATGCCTGTATCACAGTAACATTAGTTTCCCCCCTCTTCCATTTTTGGATAGAAAAATAAATAGACAAAACACTGAGACATAAAGTCATTCTAACCACAGGATCTCTTCTGTTCCCCCAAAGGAATGTGAGTGTCTCATTCTTTCCCATTTTATCTGCCATGATTCTGAAGTTCTTCAGACTATCAGGTGTTTTGAAAATGTTTCATATTTGTAAAGCTTAAAAAAAGCCACCCACACAAAATGAACCATCATGAATATTAGCAAGAAAGCACAAATGCAAGCCAAAGTTGTGGATTACCAACCTTTTGCTGATTGTAGTTTGCCACACGGTTAGCATCAGATGAAGCCTAACACAATATAGAAAGATGCTCTTAACTTTCAAGTACCTGGTGTAAGGAGGCAATCCACCTTTGAAAATATCTCTTTCAGGGAAGCTATGCTTCGACTCCGCTGCCGATTTGCCTGCAAAGAGACAAAACTCAAGCTAGTAAAAACAAACTCCTCTATAAATATTATAGTTAGCATAAGTCAGCACAGCTAAATGTTTAAAATCTAAATATTATAGTCACTCCTAGAACAAAGAGTAAAATTACTGTCTATTTTTATAATGCCTAATGGAAATGCTGTAGACATATAAGAGACATAACAATATTTGTTAAATGAAGCAATTGATGAGCCACAAAAGAGGAAATTATGCACAGCCAGTTTAACCATCAGAATACACTGAAATATAAACAGTTTCTAAAAACTTATGTCAGAAAGCTATGGGCATAATTGGGCATGCAATCCAAGAAAGTATTAGTTTTAAAACCTAGTATCAAGAGTGGGAGAGGGAGAAGAAAGATTTGAATTTGAATGAGCAGCAGTTAAGTCTTTCCATTTCTGAGCTGAATAAGCTACATTGGTAAAGTTATGGTAATAAACTCCATAAATTTAAGTTTGATTCTAATTTGCTTCTACAAACTAACATTTAAACTATCCTTCTCCAACTAGCATTCTCCAGATGTGTTGAATGTTATATTGTTATATTATATAATGTTATATCTGAAAATTCCAAGCCAGTCCAAAATTACTGAATTTTTTTAAGCTAACTATAACAATGTGGTAAGAAATGGAAACTGAAATTGAAATCAGATACTTCCAATCTTTCCTTCTTGCTTTGTCAGAGGAAAAGTAAACAGAGGAAAATACATGGAAACATTACACTCTCATTAGTCCAATATAAAACCACACCATTGAAAAATTATATCTCAGATTAACTGTGAACATTACAGAGCCCTCCAATCAAGGAAAGGATCAATGGCTGGAACAGCTGTAAAATGCCTAGTTTGTTTTCTATTAGCAAAAATGCTGAACATCAAGATAAAAGTAATAACATACATTTGTCTCATCTGTGCAGCCTTTAAACACAAGATATGATTGAAAAAAAAATGGGTTAATGAAATCCATTCATATTCAATGTTCCCTTCAAGTTATTTTTAGTAGTATGCCAAATGATTTTTTTTTTGAAGGGACTGTAATTTAGCCAATATTTTACTATTCTCCTTACTTTTTCCCCCTTGTGTACAAGGAGAATATTATTGACCTACAATGGCTTTTTACCCCAGCTCTCCTAATCCTGCAGTTTATTTTTCACCTTAATATAGTCCAGGGCTGTGAATTGAGAAGCAATTGCAAGGTTCAAACGAGTCTCCAAATTCTGGAAAACAAAGACATTATAGTAAGTATTCCATATACTGTAGAATGAAAACCAAAAGCAAAGTAGAACTATTGTTGAACAGACAGGGAAAGCTGTAAAGCGGTGTAGTGAACAATTCAGTTGCGGGCTGCAAATTTTCTAACAATCAGTTCTGTGCTCTAATGACTGGTTGGGTGGGGGGTAACTGGGTGGTCACGTGACTGAGTGGGCATGAGTGGCCATGGCCAACTCGACATCATTCATCACACCCAGCCCTGCCTCCTGGCCACTCTCCCTTTCCCCAGGCCATGGGCCTACACGCAACACTTCCAGAAATGAAAGGGTCAACCAACCCTCAGTTTCCTGGTGTAAGTGCCAAGTAAGAGAAGGGGGTTCCAACTCTGTAAGCAGTTTTTTAAAATATTAAATTATTAAATGCCTATTCTACTTTTGAGCAATAAGGAACAGCTGAATGTAATCAAATAGTCAAATCAATCAGCAATGGTGGAAGGAAAAAGGATGGTCTTTGCATGTCGCTTGGATGGTAGTTTCTGGTTTAAATTAGACATGATCAACAGCATCTCCTTTTGCCTGCATGCTAATTTCTATGTCTTCTGTAAACAGTAAGTTCGGCACTCAGGCACCTACTGTTTTGGGGCCATTTTCAGGCCGCTTTTTGCCCGGAAAACGGCTGGGTTTTGGGCCATTTTTTGCCTTTTTTCAGATGTTTTGGGACCATTTTCAGAGCAAAAAAAATGACCTGAAAAATGACCAGAAAATGGGCCAAAAACTGGCTGGTTTTGGACCATTTTTGAGCTCTTTTCAGGGTGAAAAACAGCCTGAAAATTGCTGAAAAACAACCTGGAAAACGGCTGAAAAATGGTCCAAAAATGGCTGGATGTTGGGCCATTTTCAAGCTGTTTTCAGAGTGAAAAATGGCCAAAAATCAGCCCCAAAAACACCTTTTTTTTTTGCCTTTTTTGGCTGTTTTGGGCCATTTTCAGGGCAAAAAAACAGCTGAAAAATGGCTGAAAATCAATGAAAAAAACCAGCAGAAAATGGACCAAAAACGGGCATTTTTTTTGCCCATTTTTTGTCTGTATTTTCTGCCATTTTCAGGCCATTTTTCAACTGTTTTTCCAGGCCATATTTTACCCAGAAAACAGCCTGAAAATGGCTGAAAAACAGCTAGAATGGCTGGAAATTGGGCGAAAAAACAGCCTTTTGGGGGGTGAGGCAGCCAATGGCGTGATTTGCTGGTTTTCTGAACTGCGCAAAATTGGAACTACTGATTCGAGAGAACCGGTCCGAACCAGCAACAGCTCAACTTTGAAACAATTACATCCATATTTAGGCAAATATCAGAGAAAAAGTTCAAAAATAGAAATATTTGAAA
>JAEANM010005678.1:0-19354 GCA_017656035.1 Myanophis thanlyinensis
GACAGCAGCTCCAGTCACACACTTCTTGCACTGGCATGAAGCAGAAGGCACCAGCCTGAAGATGGCGAGTGGGACCTTGCCGAAACGTTGCAAAGATATTCTCAAACTTACACGGGAAAAAACCCGAACAGACCTAGACCTACATATAGGTATAGACATATATGTATATATATATATATATAACATCTCATACTTATTTCAATCATTTATGACCCATAGCTCTTACTTTATATATTAAAACAGCTCCAGGTATCTAACATTCTTTTTTCTAGGCTGCATAGATGCTTCTTACCTGCACAGAACAAGTTGCTGCAATAACACCATCCACAGGAGTTTCAGAAAAAGGGTCAAATGTCCGATCAGGACGCCGCATGAAATCTGGTTTAAGAAGATAACTTTAAAAAAACAAAAACACACATTTAGATAAAACTCTTATGTTTCCTTTTAATCCCTTTTCAATTAAATGCCATCATTGTTATTAGTTACCTTACAAGTCATGCGTAGAAAGCATTAGTCAGCTGGAAATAAATAAGCATGGAAAAGTATTGTTTTTGGAATATACTGTACAGTATATTCAAAATAGAAAAATCTAAATTTTACTCACTGAATGGTGAAAAAAACTCTACAGTAATCAGAATGAGATAATACATCACAGGAATTCATCCCATCTGAAACATTTCCTTTAAGAAATTATTAAATCAATATACACATTTAAATTTACACTAATATAGGTAACTAAACAAGCATACAACAAGACTTTCCACTCAACGTTTGGCTGAATAATTTAACCATTTCAATATGGTAATCTATTTTTCCTGCTGCACATCGTTTCGTTGGATTGGGTCTTTTACAGTACATCCACATGTCCCTAAGTCATCTGTACCTATTTCCCAGGCTAGAGAATTTTAAAACTGGAATTTATTTCAGGATCAACTGGTTTTCCCTCCCTTTTTTGACATGAAAAAAATCATGCAGTAAAACTTTTTCCAGCCACCAACTGCCAAATGAGTCTTCTGTGGTGATGAGAATCCTAACTCAGTGAAAATTCTGATCACCATGACAATGTTAATCACTTTGACAGCCACATTTGTGATTGTGACAAGGATAATCACAAATCCAATGTCTTTTGGGACACAAAAGACTTGGTGGAAATGAAGCCTAGTCATTTTGCCTAAGGCCTAAATTTTTCTTTAGTCTGAACAAGATGGATGATTGTAACCTGGCCTACTCTGATTCAAAAGTTCAATGCAAATTTCTGATTGTGGAATTCTGTTGTATAGCAAATGACAAAACAAAAAACAAAACAAGAAAAAAAATGCCAGCTGCTGCATTAAAAGTAAACAAAGGTAGCTCCTTAATATTCATAAGGATTGTATTCCAGTATAAATTCCAGTTTCTAATCTGATTAGTTTACGGTCATTCTTTTCCTTCTTTCCTTTTCTTCCCACGGTGTATAAAATTAATTGTTGTGTATATATTAAACTCAGCGGGAAAATCTCATGCCAAGAATATGAGTCCCAATTCATAGTTCATTTCCATAGTTCTTCACAAATTCAGTTATTTCCAATTCCTCCCTTATTTCTTCCCACGTCCATATATAAAGATGCACAGTCTCTCCCTTTGGAAAATGGAATGCACACCCACGAAGTGATACACACAGAATTTGCAATGAGGCAATGAAGACACTTATTTAATTATTTATAATTATTTATCAAACTTAGAGAGCAGCTTATCACTCTCAGAGCAGCTTTGATAAATTTCGAAGTAATCTGGAAGTGTCTATGTTGCCTTCTTTAATTTACAGGTGAGGCATTAGCTTTTTATTAATCGGTGAAGAAATCAACACACGGTTTGGAAACCAAGTTATATATTTCAAGAATGTTACATTAAAAACTGTTGCTCAAAATTATTGGCATGGATTATTCTGTCCCTCCCACTTAGTTATATTCCAGGCTTGGGATTCTTTCCAAAAGAAAGAAAGGGTAAAGTTATATTACATCTTGTATTTCTTTTGAAAGTTTTTAATATTCTATATACCACAAACCTCTTAAGTCATATTTTCAAAAAGTTACAATTAAATCAATAAACTGGTATAGAAGATACAAGAGGAAATCTGAAATGCTCTGCTCATAAGAAAATATCTAGGGTTTTTAAATGTACATCCGTGGGCATGCTGCAGCAGAAAATATAATCATATGATAGATCTTCAAGAGAAGTTGCATGTCTTTGGGGTGAATGGCACCTATTTAGTATTATACAGGTTATTCTGCCACCACTTTGTTGGAAGTTATTGTGATACAAAACTAGTTCAACTTTTGTATAGCGATAGCAGATAAACCTTGCAGACAAAAGCTGCTTAATAAAAAAATATTTTAAGGAAAACTGATCTGTACTCCAAATCTCAATCCTTTGCATTTTAGAAGATCATCCTCAGCTGGAAACAATGGGGACTATTAGCCAAATAAGGCGCTAATGCCTGGTTAAGCAGACTAGAAACTGAATTACTAATAACGGGAACAGCTTCCACATTCCAAATTGCCTGAATTTAGATTTTTAAATTTAAATTTGCTCTGGTTTACTACTCACAACAACATTTAATCTATTCATGAGTAAAAAACAAAATCAAAGCTGCGCAGCAAATTTAGATTTAGAAATTTAAATTTGGGCATTTCAGAATGTGATATGAATCACATGTGAATATAAAACTTATATTCAGAATGTGAATATAAAACTCTACTACCTTGAACCTTTGCTCTTTATTGGCAAAATATGGTTCCTCTTTTGCTCCTCACTTTCTCCTCCCCTTCAGAGACAGATCTCCTAGATTCTTTCATAAAATGTAACATTAGGTTGACTTTCTAGGCCTATTTTTCATTTGTAGCACATAATTAAAAGTGACATTGTTCTAGATAATGGCAGCTGTTAAATATTGTTACTTACCCACAAGACCCATTATACTCAAATTTCCCCTGATTCAACTGCATTGCTAGATCTGTGAAGAGGTTAAAAAAAATAGCTTAAATCGTATTACTGAGCAATACCTATCTGGATATTATTTTTAAACTAAAAAAACAAACAAACAATTTATCATGGATAGCCAGTTTAGTTAAAATGCTAGTCCCACGCATTCTTTGAAAGTAAAGAATGTTTTCTACTTCAGTAGAAAAAAATGTAAAATATATTCATCATAAGTTCCTATTCTTTCAGTTGTTTGTGAAATATGAATTCTAAAGGGGTATAATTAAAATACTGCATCCTCTTTTCTATCATCTCTCTCTCTCTTCCACTCTGAAGATACAGATTTATTAAGTGAATAGTAACAGCCTATATAGGACAATAGTCAATAGTGGACATGGTTGGTCATAATAGACTACAATATTGGATTAGCAATCCCTACATGTCTGATGGTTATTTTCCAATAAGAATAAGAAGCAATATTGCTCAGTGATAGAACTTGATAGACCTCAAACCATCATCTTCCATACAGTGATCGTTAACATGGTTACTTTGCTGATTCTTCAATGGATTCTAAACATCATCCCATAGATGTTTTGGTGGAACCAAGTCACAAGGATGGATTTCTATTGCCCTTCATGATAAACAATAGGCAACAGCACACATTTAACCCCCCAAAAAGTGACACTTATTAATGTGATAATTTCTGCTTTGTGGAGAAGCAACTGGCTTCCATATTAGCTAGTAAACCACCATTACTTTACTCATTAGGAAGAAAAGAAACAAGTTCTCTGGCTCAACATAACATAGCAACGTTTTAATTGTAGTCCCTATATTGTCCCTTATAATTTTACCCAGAAATTATTCCTAGAAATTTCATCCATCTATCCAGAAAATGGTGCATATTATGTTTTACTGCTTTCCATCTAATTGTCTGCCTAGCTGGACATAGATTCTTATATTTAACCATGTGAATGAATCCTCCAGCAATGCCAGGAGCAAAAGTCACAGCATCTGGCAGAAAGCTCCTATTCAAGCTGCCATTCTCTGAAATTTAGAGTCGGTGGGTAGATCTGCTTACCTGGGGTCTGATAGTTAAGGGAGACCATCTGGCATCCAGCGTTCCAGAAAATTTGAGGCATGTAATTGCTGGAATCCACTCTGCCTCCCTTTGGGTATATCCGACTCATTTGCCGTTTATTGTAGCTGTATTATTAGTCAAGAAAATTGGAATAACCAAACAACCAAGAAGTAGGATGATCCTATCTTCACATCTTAATTTTTAAATGTTTTAATTCATGAGGCGTTTTTCACAAAGTATGTATTGTATTGTGTTTTATTAAGGTACTGTGTCTTGTTAGTTGCAGAGTTGTCTCTGTGCTTCCTAAGACTAAAGAGCCTCATTATAGCTGCCTCAGTGCAAGGATACTTCACAAATTCAATTGCGTGGGTCTTCAAATAACCCAACCCGACAGACTCATTAAAAGAAGACATGTTGTAGTGAATGTTGCGTTCTAGAGGGGAAAAAAAACATAAAACCTGTTTTGTAAAATTTTCAGAATGAAAAAATGGTTAGAAGAGTATTAAAATATTACATTGAAAAAAACATATTTATTACAAAAATGAAATTGAACTTCAGGATAAAGATATGCCCAACAAAGAAATTACAGAAATCCACATAATGTACACATGTGGTATAATGATACTTATCTCCTAGAACTGACAGCCAGATTAATTGAAATGAGAAATGAGGCAGAAATGATTAATTAAGCTCAGGAAGTAGAATAGCATGAAATTTAAACAAAATGTGTTTAAGTCAGAAAAAGAATAAACGTTGCAAATAAACTTCAGATACGAAGGATAGACACATTTAATGGAAAAGAGAAAAGCAGAAAATCAAAATCGAGCCAAAAGAATAAAGTAATCTGTTCCAAGCAAACTCTGTTTAGTTGGGCGCCAATGATGGTTAACTTTCTCTTTGTAATCTGCTGCCCCCAAGTGGAGAAAGGATAACACTAAACATTAGGAAATGTGTTACCTTGCAAGCTATGCATGAGATGAGGAAATTCACAGGTAGCCCTCGACTCTACAACACTTCATTTAGTGACCGTTTGACGTTACAACAGCACTGAAAAAAAGCGACTTACGACTTTTTCCCACGTTTACGACCGTTGCGGCATCCTCAGGGTGAGGTGGTCAAAATTCAGATGCTTGGCAATTGACTCATATTTATGACGGTTCCCAGGGTCACGTGGTCACCTTTTGTGACCTTCTGACGAGCAAAGTCAGTGGGGATGCCAGATTCGCTTAACAACCATGTTACTAACTACAGCTGCGGTGGCTCGCCTAACAACGGCAGCAAGAAAGGTTGTAAAATGGGGGCAAAACTCACTTAACAAATGAGCAGCAAAAATTTCAGGCTCGATTGTGGTTGTACGTTGACTACCTGTAAAAATAACTACTGGTACAGCAATAAGGTGGTGGTGGTGGTGGGGAAACACCCCTATTTTAAAAAAATCTTTTAAAGTTACCTTCTGCTACACTGAAACCTTGAAATTTAACAGGCTGAGCGTAGTTGATCAATGTTGATAAGTACGGGTGTATATTAGTTGTGGCACCTACATATTTATAAGAAGCCATCCATGCTTGTTCATCTTCTGCAGTTATCACGCCCTGAAAGTATATTGAAACAAACACATCCATTGGTGGTAGCATCTCTTGGTTCAAGTGGGAATGATTTGAAAGAAGAGGCGATCAGAATGAGAATGGCACAGAAGAACCTTACATTATTGATTTTTTAAATCAGTGCATGCACATGTTTACCTGTAATGAAGAAAGATATGGGTTGGGTGTTCAAATAAATGTACTGTTGTGTAGGGTAACATAATTTTTTAAAATTATCAGCAACATTTATAATTATGCATCCTCGACATGCTTGACTGGGTAAATAAAACAAAAAGGAGGAAAAGATGGAGTGTCACTCGCAGAAGAAAGAGGCAATGTTAATTAATGACGTATTTTTTTAAAATGCAGATCAGTATTAAAAGCTTACTTGCAATTTTACTCAGGGGGATAAAAAAAACAAGCAAAGAAGCCTCAGAGATTATTGAAACAGGTTTGAACTGAAATGTCCTGTGGAAATTTTGCCTGTATTTATGCAGCAGGACATTGCTATGTGGGCACATATTCCAGGGAGGCACATGCTTTCCTATATGAGACAGTGCTTTCTTCCAGTCAAGAACATGGAATGCTGGCCATTGTTTTCTGGCTTATTCTTTAAGACTATTACCCCAGCATCTAATGGTGGCCACATCCTCTTCTTCTCCTTCTCCTCAGATTAGGAGAAGAATATAGAAAAGACAAGAAACCATGATCTACCATTTTCCATTTTCAACCAGCTTGAACAAAGAGAAATAGAAGGACATATATGCTCTATGCTTCTTCTAAGACAGCCTTCTTCAACAAGTTTCTTCAAGACTCCTGAGTGCATGGACTTCAACTCTCAGAATTCTCCAGATATTTCAGAGATTCTGCGTGTATCTGAAGAAGTCTATGTAACTGTTACTTTTTACCACCAAAATAGTAGAGGAGGTTCTGCTTTCACTCTCCCAAGAGTTATTACTCTATATTCTGAAGAACAATTACTGTTGCTTCCTGTAATGAAAGACTTGCTCCATTCATGAAAGTATACCTGATTTTACACAGCAAAACTCCGAACAATGGGTAGAATGAATATAAGCAAGTTATTGTCACAGCAAGAACAGAAGCTTTGTCAATGCTTATATTCAAGATATATTACAATATAATATACAACCTTCATATCTTGGCTTACATGGATTGGATTCACAGAATTTTAGCAACTCGCAAATGTAACTTTACAGGGGTTTGCATAGGTATTTGCAGAAATGTTCAGGTTATGGAATAATTCAGGAGGAGCTGATTCTCTTGCATATGCAAGAGGTGATGCAACTTGACATGACTTTTTTTAATCATGCAAGGAATGAAATTCAGTTGATGGGCGTTGATTTCCTCACATGAATCAGTACATCTATATCCAATTGATTGACCACTCAATGTTAATTGCCAGCAAAAAAAAATAAAAATAAAAAAAATAGAAGGCAAGCTCCATAGACAACTTTAATTTTGTAAGATGTCCAGAACCATGGCATACATAGACAGGCAACTATATAAATTTAATCATCAATAAATACTGTTAACTTGTCCATTTCATAATTCAAAGATGGAAACAATTTGGAAGCTTTTTCACAACAATAAACGTTATAGACATATTCCATGATGAATTCTACCTCTTAATTTCAGATAAAGATAGTTTTAAGCAGCAACAATTTTGTTTCCAATTCACTCTCCCTCCCCCAATTACAATTTTAATAATCCAAAACTTTGCCTTCCTTCCCCTAATAAAATGTCTTTTCAAAAAAATATCATAAAATTGCTACTGAATATTTTTATAGTTGCCCAGAGATAATAAATGAATAGCAAATGAGAACTCTATCCTCTGTCAGCAGAATAATTATGTGATATGTGATATTTTTATTGCAAGGGAAAAGATAGTGATCAAAGCCTATAAAATAAACTGAAATCTGTTCATCAGCCCATATTCTTCTAGGTAGGTGAAATATACAATGAAAAAGCAAGCTTTCGCATGTTTATATCACAGTTTTTTCCAGATATTTCTCCTGGTTCACAGTCAGAAGATCTGCATGCCTTTATGCCCCTTGAAGTGATACAAATCCAGGTCGTGGAAGGTCAATGTTTTCTTACAAAACAAGGACAATAATGCTGGCCTATTGCTAGGCCAGTTAAAGGACGCCAGAGTTGTAAACTCAACCATCTCTGTAAAATAGGCACCGCTCCATAAGAGGGGAAGAAACACTCTGTAGGCCCAGGAGTCAAAATATTGGAAGAGAAGACAAATACAGAGAAGAGGAATGGGAAAAAAAAAACAGATCCAAGTGAAGCATTTCCAAAAGAATATTTCACATGCAATCCCACCCAACAAAAAGGAAAAAATAATAATGCAAAAGTCGAAGGGAACATGGAGAAATGAAAAGGGGAGCCAGACTGACTGACTGATGTATGTCTATACAGCTGAGAGACCAAACTCATGCAGGCCTTCCATCATCCAGGAACTTTTTATGTTGGAGCGTAGGTAAGGGCAGGTGTTATGACTTCCTGTACTCCCTAAAGAAAAATATATTGCAATACAGCTATTGAATCCTTAATACTAGCCAAATAAAGAGGTGATGATGCAGCACATTAAAAATACAGTTTACAAAGCAGTTTTATTTAAAAAAACCCAGAAAACTAAAAATGTAGAAGCTATGAAAAATATCTCATGGGTCACCTTTTTATTGTTTTCTTGTTCAGAATCGTCCACAGCCTATATGGGGAAAAATATAGATATTATCCAAAGTTGTTGCAAAACCACACACTCAAAACTCAAAACGCGGAGAGAGGGAATACTTTGGGCAAATCTGTTAAATATATCCTTTCCACTGTTTGTATGCAGTTTCCATTTCTATTAAAATATATATATATATAATTGGTAAGATGCCAAAGTGAAGACCTTCTGATCAGAAAGGAGGGGGGGGGAGGAAATTCCTTGATCAAGAATTATAACGTGGTTGGGAATCCAGTCTAGATAATGGATGCTTCTGGATTTAAAACAAGTGAACTGAAATTGCTCAGTGCTTATGTTTAAAAGACCTGTTACTGGTAGGGGAAAAATGTTTGCTCAGGGGATTGATTTGCTGAATTCATACCCCACTGTAATCAATGTTCATGATTCTAAAATTATTCGATATTGAGTTCTACATGTTGGGTAAATGGATACTGAAAATACATATAATTCTATCTTTGATATTAACAATGAAAAACTTGGGGTAATACTGCAAGATGCTTTCGTGCTTATCTACCACAGAACTGGATTCTGAAAGGAAACCAGTCAGATCAGATTACAATGAAGCACATAGTGACTAAATGGAGGGAAGTAGCTCATTAAGTAACTAGAAACATATTTTGACATAAGGGGATCTTAATTATATCAAAGTTGAAATTCCAGAAGAAACAAAGAAAAAGCAACTGAGATATTAGTACTTTTGAACCAGCAACCTAAAAGGTTGTTGTTTTTTAAAGTTGAACAAAAGCCAGCTGGCAACCAGCAAATATTCTGCTTGAACAGCTCCCAAATATAACTGAGAAAACATCTATCTAAGAAGGAAGACACCAGGATTCCAGTAGGAGCAAAGTTATAAGGTAGTTCAGAATTAAAATGTTTCCCTGGGTAGCACAATTTGATGTGTTTGCTATTGGAATACTGTTAACAAAAAGCATTCTACAAGAAAAAAAAATAGATATTCCATGGAATGTTCTGGTAGCAAAGAATCTCTGGTCCTTAGATGGAAGAGGAAGCTGTCCCAATCACAGACAGAATTATTACTTTTCTTTTCTTCCAGTTTTCTATATAGTCTCTTACTATTATCTCAAATTTGGCCCTTTTCTTTCACTATTTTTCAGACACTTACTTTTTAGGGTCTAGGACAACTTGCCGCAGCCAACTTGCCATAGCCAACTCACCATGGGCCAACTCGCCACGGGACAAAAGTGAGTGGTCCCATTCCATACTTTTTACTACTCCCAGTATCAGTAAGAAATTGTTCAGTACAGGCACCAATTACTCAAGACACAATAAACTCCTAGCACGTAATCCTTCAGCAGTTACTATCAAAGAAGAAAGTCAGGTCTTGCTTTTGTAACTTTAATTCAAATTGTATTTATGAAGGCTGTACAATATCTTCTAAGACTGGCATGCAGTCTTTTATTGAAAAAACAATAATATGATTTGGGATGCTCTGCATGGTATTTTCTGAGGACCAACTCCTGATATATCAGAATACAATATGGCCTGGATAAATTGACACTGCTTGTTATTTAAAATTAAGTTCTGAAATGTCATACACATTTTTTAACCTACAACATGTTCTCTTGTCTGTCTCTAAACCTTTTCATTAAATACATATGAAAAAAGCTGTCTTACCTTTTTAATGTGATTAGCTACAGATTCTTTTTGGCTCAGGTCATCTGCAGAAAGCTCACTTCCAAATTTATACTCTGGATGTGCTTCCTCTTCTTGCTCCCCTATGTAGTAGTATGGTACAAAAGGGAATAAAATGATCAGAAAAGTACCAAAAAAAAAATAAAAAACCAAGCAGTAAACCAAAGCTATCAAACCAAAGGCAACAGAAAGGTTCCTTAACTATTAGCCTTCATTCATTAAGGGAGATCATGGTCCACTTCATGCAAATTTAATGACAGTTAAAACATGATTTAACCTTCTGTATTAAAGGTTCATCCTCAATTTTCTCCCATAGCTCTTCCTAAATTAACTACCCATAATTAGTTTACTGATAGATGACAAAGAGGCAGAGAATAATTCACAGGAGGACAGATGGTATATTGTTCACTAAGGGCTTGGCAACTGGATGAATCCCCAGTTTTATTTTGTTTTCTAACTTTAAATTTAAGTTGTCCCATTCATAACTTACTTTAAAGCCAATTCACTACTTTTCATAAACAATTTCTCTCCCTTCAATCGATCTGCTCTCAACCTACCTAGCTTGAAAACCACTATGTTCAGTCCTAATTTATCAACCCTGAAGCTGAGAAGGGCATCTACAGAAAAAGCTTTGAGAGGCTTTGGGGTACAATGTCTGTGCTATGGATGTTGCCCCTTATTACAGCCTGTACTTCCTGCACATAATCTTAAATTCAGAACCCAAAGATAAATGTACAAGTGACAGCTATAAGAAAACAATAAATATAAGCTGTCAAGTCAAAGGGCTCGTTCTAAGGCAGGGGTGGGGGATTCTATCCCTTTTATGAATTGTGGACTTCAACTCCCAGAATTCCTGAGCCAGCTATCCTATCCTAAGTCCGCAAGTCATAAGGGGACTATCGTTCCCCATCCGTTCTAGGACAATAAATCCAGCATGCTATCACCCAGCAAGAGGAACTTAAAAATATGACAAATTAAAAAAAAAATCATTTTACCACTTTCTATCTCCTCTTCATTATCATCTTCCAAGATGCTGACAGGAGCAGCCGTTTCACCAGCTTCCATCATACTTTTCAAAGTTTCAAGCTGTTCTATTTAAAAGAAACATGTGTACATATCCATACAAAAAAACCCACAAAATTTTATAATCCAATTATGGAAAATAATTCAGGTAAAGCTTGATTTAGAAGGATTGCATAAGAATTGAATTCCAATGTAGTCCTTAAGTGGGTCAATATTTTTCATTACTGGTATTAGAATAATATTGTATGTTATTGCATTCAAAATTACTGCCACATGACATCACAAAAATGTATATATATATATACAAAAAGAAATGGATGTGTATGGCAATATGATCCCTTCTTACCCAGGTTACCAGGTGCTGTAACACGTAATTGTATTATTTTTTGCTTGATAGCTTGCACAGACATAGCAATTCCCTAACGGCAGAAACCAGATATAGCAAGGGTGTCAAACACAAGACCCGTGGACCACATCCGACCCGCAGGGCCGTCCTGGAAAATGTAAGAACCAGCCTGTGTAGCTTCAGCCAGGTCTACCCAATGTGAAGAGGAAATATCAGGCCAGCGTGACTTCAGCCTGGTCTCCCCAGTGTTAAGAGGAAACATGTCAGCTGTTTGGGGAGTGGTGTCAAGCTGGCCATGCCCACCCAGTTGGCCACACCCACCCAGTTTCTCCCCCCCCCCAAGTCAACCACATCCCTGATGCGGCCCTCAATGAAATTGAGTTTGACACCCTTGAGATATAGGTTTTCATGGTCAAAATGACTTTTATACCTAACCTGGTTCATCCTAAGAATCAAAGGTCAAGAGGAGGATTAATAATCTTAGCTGGTTTTAATGAATATTATAATCAATATAGCCAATTCACAGGTATGCAGGACTGCAGTCATTTTACAAAACCTAATGACTTACTATAGTGCCACCAATGTGGCTGAGAGCCTGCATGGAATCATAGTCAAGGTGATAGACTAGAAGCCAAACGTTCTAATCCTCCCTCAGGCATGAAATCCAACTAGGTGGCCTTGGGCCAGTCACTTTCTCTCAGCCCAAACCTGAGACAGCTGGTTGAGAAACAAAGCCCTTTGTTGCAAAGACCCACGGATAAGCCTCGGTGTAAGAACTGCAAACACAGAGTGCGGATAATCCTTGATTTACAACCATTCGTTTAATGACTGTTCAAAGTTACAATGGCACTGAAAAAGTGACTTATGACTATTTTTCACACTTTATTTTAAAAGCTGACAATGAGGCCAATTCTCTAACAGTATTAGAAGGTCAGTATTTTCTTATAGGCCTAGAGATACGCTTTCTCTGTGATGGCACCTGCCCTATGAAGCAGCCTTCCCCTAAGAAGTGGAGGTTCTTTTGTCTTCCAATGAAGACTTGGCTTTTCCCCAGTTGTCAGGCCAAGATGCTAGATGAGTTCGTTCGTTCATTCGTTCATTCATTCATTTGTATTTGTCAAACACTAACAGAAAAAACAGATACAAGAATAAAAAAAATAAGAAAATACAATGACAGAGAAGATAGGCACATTCGTTCACTTATGCACGTCCCCTCTACTGTCCACTTAGGTATGGTATAAGGTTCACGGAAGTCAATTTGCAACTGAAATTATGAGAATTTGTAGCTGATACAAGTTCAGTATAGGTATGGTTTGTGGTTTGAGTTTGTTATTTCAGTTATTGTATTACTATTATATGTATGTGGGGGGATTGCTTTGTTTATGGAAATTTTAATTTAGTGCTCTATAGTAAATTGGATTTTAGCCAACAAGAGTTATATATGTAAGATGGGCAGGCATATACATTTTATAAATACATACATACAAATAGGCTACAGCAACTTTCCTCCAGAGGAATTGGGATTCTAACTTTCAACCTTGCCAATAAGCATAATGGCCATATTTACTGAAAGCAAAAAATACCCCTCAATATAGCTAGTGATAGTAATGCAAAAGCAAAAACTTTACTCTAAAATGTAGGATTCTCTAGAAGATGTCCTTTCAAAATTTCACAATGTAGCATATGTGCTATTATTAGGAAACCATGGAGGTTACCAGCACACAATTTAAGCACTGGTGCTTTTTCTTTTAGACATTAGGCATTTTAAATGCACTTCACTTACTTTTTTCCACCTCTGGTTTCAACCTTTTGTTTTTAATAAGAATCTTTTTTCTCAGATCATTTGGGGAGGGCAAGGACCTTCCTGGTTCGAGCTGAAAGGCAAAAAAAAAAGAAAAAAAAAAGGCACAATTAGGAAATACAACCCCTGCTGCCTTTTGTTCCTGCTTTCCTCACAATGATTATGGTGGTGGCAATTATGCACATACACAGACACCTAAAGGAAGAGCAGTCATTTGTGACTTGCAGAACACTTGTTAGAAATACATTCCTCCCTTTGAAACTGGATATTGTAAGACACCTAGCAAATCATTGTCTTGCATTTGTCAACTTAGGTTATTGTGCTTCAGGCCTCATGTACTCCGTAGCAATTTTTCAAACAACAAACTAAGATAAAACTGTTTTGAATTAAAAGTGTGTTTAGGAAGCAGTGGGCATAAGCAGGTTTTCCTAGCCTTTAATATGCTTTGACTGATCCACTCTACAGATCCTACAATGCTTTGCAATATAGAATTTTGTTCTGTTCCAGATTAAGCTGTCCAGATTCCCTGTGTATCCCATTTCCTCTCCTACCAGTTTTCACTGGGCTTCTTCAACCCTTTATTCCCCCTCCTAAATATTTTATAACAACTTTTCTTGCGCTTCTGCAAATTCTGTGATTCTTCCAATCAGCTGATAGTCTTTTCTTCATTCTAGCTTATATATTGAAAGCAAACATGGACAGGGTAAATATAGAATACTATAGGTGGTCTTCAACTTAAAACAATTTGTTTCGTGACTATTCAAAGTTACAACGGCACTGAAAAATGTGACTTATGACCATTTTTCACACGTGACCATTGAGCATCCCCATGGTCATGTGATCAAGAATTTGGATGCTTGGCAACTGGTTCATACTTGTGACCATTGCAAAGGTCCTGGCGTCATGTGAACAGCTTTTGCGACCTTCTGACAAACTAAGTCAATGGGGAAGCCAGATTCACTCAACAACCGTGTCACTAACTTAACAACTGCAATGATTCACTTAACAGCTGTGGCTAGAAATGTGGTAGAGTGGGGCAAAACTCACTTAACTAATGTCTCACTTAACAACATAAATTTTGGGCTCAATTGTAATAGAGTCAAGGAATACCTGTATTCCTTATTCATATTGCATCTCAATAGAGAAGGACTAACCCAGGACATGTAGTTTACCCAGAAGATTCTGGGAATTTTTTGGATTAGGTTGCATCCAGTCTTGGCTAAGTGCCAGAGATTTTAGCACATAAGTGTCATGTGGATCAATCATAGACATTACCATAAAGAAAAGGTGAAGATATGACATTTTCTGCTGTTTATTTTAGTTGATGCTATAACTGAATGCCTTACAAAAATGTGTGTGAATATGTAAACATATTAAGCAAGTGGATTAACAAAACTGCATATATGAGGCAAAATCTGCAAAAATGTATTTTAAATGAAATTTGCCCTTCTGCACAAACTACTTTCTTTAAAAAATTGCAAAGCATTGCAAAAAGAAGAACAGAATACTTTTAAGATGGGAAAAGTGAGAAACTTAAAAAAACCAAACTACAAAGATATATTGAGGCCTATGAGAAAGGATAAACTTACAATAACTACAGAGTGAAAACATACATACAGAGGACATGCTTACCCTCGCCACCCACAAAAAACCACACCAAACTGTGTTTTGAACATTACACAAGAAGATAGTCTGTTTTAAAATACCACTGATAATTGGAAAACACATGTAAAAATAGGTGTTCCCTGAAGCACAGAAGTGTATAAGGCAGGAGGGCGAGGGCTTCTATAAATATCTAGGAATGATGAGTTTCAAATATGAAATGCTGACAAAGCAAAGGAGTTTGGGTTATGAAACAGTAGATATTATCTAAAATCTGATTAAGAAACTCTGAGCTCTAGAAAAATATGTGAGGACACTGAAGTGGCAAAATAACTACCAGCAACAGAATTCAAAGTCTCTCTCATGCCAAACTGCTGTGAGTTCAACACTCTTACCATCAAATTTCCAAACATTTCCACAAGAATACTTAAACTTAACAATTGGAAGACTCTTACTGGATGTGTTTCAAGTGGCTGCTTTAAGAGAAGATCTCCAAAAATATCTTCACAGTATTTTGACATTTTGTATTGTTGGTATTTGCTGGAAAAAAGTTAATCAATCAGAAATATAAAACTGAACAGAAATTAAAATATGTAATGTCTCTGTATAAGGCAGGAGGATTGTTAGATTGTTATTATATTACAGTTTAAAACAGTTACATGTTTTATACAGTTTACAGTTATATGGTAAAACAAGTTACACGTAACCTTCGTAATGGCAGAAAATTTTTAAGAACGAGTTCAAATTTATCCGTGACTAGAATTACTTCATTAGTAATTGTCTTCCTACTTTGAATTTTAACATAAATTCCCTTTCACTACACCAGTTAAATACAGCATGAAAAAACCTGACCATTTCATAACATACCTGCAGTGATTTTCAAAGGATAAGATGACAGGATACTCAGATGTTACAAAGGCTGTTTCCTTAATGGCTTGAATCACATCCTTTAAAATATAGCAAAGTAGTTTTGTGTACATTACAAAATAAATGCAGACGCATTCTTGAGCGTATCAAAAGCAGGAGAAATGCCTCATTCAACATGAATGTGCACATGCACATATTCACAGAGAAAGTAAGAGCTTAATCTTTTCACTGATGCTCTGCATCATAAAAACTGGATACTATGTTTCACAAAATTCTCCATATTTCTGAATGTGGTTGAGATATGGTGTTCAGGCCAGTCCTGTCATTAGGCCAGGTAAAGCAGCCATCTTAGATAAAAGAGGCCAGATGACAATGGTGGATTTCCCAGAGCTTTACTGAGCTTTCACACCAATACTGGGTTTAATACCTGCCTTTTAAGCAATTGTTGCTCTCAAACACAATAGGGAAATATCCTACCACCAATATTGAAATAAATGTCAAGAGACAAGACATCTCAATGTTCAATATGAAATATGGAGAGGGATGATGATGGCATGTCACTAATATTTTGATCCACGTTGGCCTATCTAGGCCAAATATTCCTTATTCATAGACGACGTTTTTATCTTCCTTTTTCATTGACAAGCAAGAATAATGTTAAACCTAACAAAACCATAATGAATTCTACACTGTAGAACAAATAATATTTCAAACATTAGCAATGTTATCATGGGGGAGTGAGAAAGGATTTAGCTTGGATTTAAAAAAAATACTAAAGAGGATGTTTGCAGCTGAATCTGTGGCAAATCTACAAGAAAATAAAAATCACATTGGAACTGGTTACCTTGAACAGAATATCTGTACACATGGCCTTTCCATGTGTTATTATTGGTTCTTGATCTTCACCTTTTCCATCCCAGCAGTCAAGTTCGATACACCTAGAAGTCAAAGAGAAAGAAAGATGGAATACAGTAGTCACAGTAGTCAGGTTACAAAGAACAATATAGTTCCAGTCAAAATATTGGTAAATACTCATTTTAAATATGCTATAGTTTGCATGTCATCTGAAAGAAAGGGATTAAGAAATGCAAATCTATTTTCTTAGTTGACTTGCAGTTTCATCAGATTTAATTTGCAGGTAATTAAAATAGTTTATATGTACAAAAATGAAATACATGTGACTTCAGTATAATTTATTATTTGCTGATAACCTATAATCAAAGGAATCAGCATTCAGATTGGTTTTTTTTTAAGATTCATACTCATTTATTTGGGCTTTCATTTTGGGAATCTTTCTTAGGATACCTGCTTCTCCATATTTGAAGCAATTGGAAGCTAGTTTGTCAAACGGCATGTGTACTGGTTGGAAGCTGGGTGGTATTTTGCATGGCTTGGCTGGTGCTTTACTCACTGCAGTCCTTGGGTTACCCTGACTGGATGGGTTTCCTTCTACTTCAAAAGTACACTGAGGTGGTCATGCTGGTATAAAAAACAGATTTTTTTTAAACTAATCCTTATTGTGCTTTGTTTGTCCCATAATTTCTTTTAAGATATTGAGATATATTTCTAGAAATCCTATTAATAGATTTTCAATATTTATACTGAGTTTGTTGAGTATGTTCATATGTTTACAGATGTATATATACACATATATGCATGTAGATTCCCTCAATCATCAAATCTGATGTCAAATTACATTTACTGAATTAGAATTTTAGCCTCCCTTAAGCACATTTTACCTGCATCCAGCCAAGAGGACTTGTCTGTACATCTCCACTGATGACTTTCCACCAAACTGCCTTCCTGTGAGATATGTGTTGTGGGAAGAGCTAATAAAATAGTGAGCCAGAGGCTGTTCCATTTCTTGATAGAGCTCTAAACGGTCTAGGAAGACAGGGGCATTCTCATCTGACATTAAGTACCGGCAAAACCCATCACTTGACATGATACCTGAAATGAACAATACCCAATGTTAGAATGCAGGTTTTATCATTATTCTAAAATTGGGCTCCTAGTTTGTTCCCTCATTCTAAGATGGCAATTTGATGAAGAAGACAAGTGAAGAATTTCTTGATTCCTGGTTGTGTTATAAAGGGTATCCAGCCTTTTCTTGAAATAGAACTAGATTCTAAAAGAGAGTTACTCAAAGACAGTTTTCGCATTTAAAAAGGCAAGATACATATATAGGATGTCCCAGGACTTTGAGACAAACCAAACCATCTCCATTTGTCTTTTTTTTTAAGGAAAAGCCCCCTAGCCAAGATATGTTTGTTTGTCTAAATCACAGTTACAGAAATGGAAGACAGTTTGGAAATCAAATCAATTTATCCCCCTGCTTGGAGTGTTATCTGCAATACAAGATGAATATACTGGTTAGGATCACATGTCATTTAGGACTTTGAAGATTAGAGCCAGACCAGCATGTTAAATGGAGATTGGAAATATAGTATACTGACAGTTAGTACAGGCAGCAAAACAATAGCCTAACTGAATGCCTCACAGACTCTTTTAAAAGATGGACAAAATATATCGGTGTTTCTCAACCTTTAAAATGCGTGGCTGGTTGGGGAATTGAAATCCACACATCTTAAAGTTGCCGACATTGAAAAACACTGAAGTATAGCAATAGCTCTTTGACTCATACACCATTCCATGGTGCTTTACAGCATTCTCTGAGCGGTTTGTAATATCAGCATATTGCCTCAACAATCTGGGTCCTCATTTTACAATGTTATCTGCAATGAAACAAAAATTAAGATGGCCTATGTACTGAATAGCTGACATAAAGCAAGTTGAACTTGTTAACAGAAATGATTGACATCCACCTCTTCTTTTTACCTTTCTGTTTCAAATCGTCATCTGGTTCATATATTTCAATTATCTGCATTGCTCTTTTAGGATCAAAGAATGGAAATAAAATTTCATTCAGCCGAGGATCTCGTTGATGCTAAGGTAAGAAAAAACAAGACTGATGAAAATTACTACACGCTGCTTTGTTTCTACAAATTTTTCATCAGTGCAAGTAATATTCAGGAGGGGCTTGCTTTTAAAGTCAATTAGACTTTTACTTTTTTCTTGCTCTTTGTTTTTTAAGAGCTACATTTTTACAAGTAAATTAATTTTATTTCATGTTCAGTATAATTCTGTGATCTAATGGTATGTTAGTACATACAAATGACTACAATGACTACAAATGTTCACAAAGAAACAAATTCATACAAGAAGAATCATTTATCTACATTACTACCCACACCATATAGTACAGTAATTCATTAATAAAATATTCCTTATCTCAACCTTGAACTAAAATGCTTTTGAAATTCTCATATTTGGGTAATTATGGATTAAAATGACTATTCATATATGAAGAGGAAATGTATAAAGAAAGAAAACGAAATTGTACAGGACAGGTGGCAATGAATGTTTAAAGAATTATTGGCATTCAATAAATAGCTTTAGTTAATTTACTTCTAAACTAATAAGAACACAGAAACTTGGAATTATATCACCAATATTTATCACTCCTGTCTGAATAAAAAATGATGTGTCTCATATAACAATAAACAAATTCTTCTGTTAAAGATTATACCCTTTATTGTTTGAAATACCTTAGTCAAAATCAATTTCTATATTACTTAGTAATTGATAGATAATGGTTTTATTTGTTTGTTTATTTATTTATTTA
>JAEANM010005679.1:0-11428 GCA_017656035.1 Myanophis thanlyinensis
GGGAAGGCATAAAGTAGACTCGACGGCCAGGGAACACGTAGTGAATCAGTGGCCTCTGCCATCGGATGGAAGTATCTGGTGTGGAATCTTGGCAGCTGCGCGTTGGTATGTGAGGCGAACAGGTCCACTGAAGGTTGACCGAATTGAGATATAATTTGCTGAAAGAGTTCTGGGTTAAGCTGCCATTCCGCCTGATCTATGGCAGTGCGGCTCAGCCAGCCCGCTTGGGTATTCTCGGAGCCGGAAAAATGGAGGGTTTGAATCGTGACAGAGCGCGACTTGGCCCAATGGCACAGTTCCCATGCTTCTGCCATAAGAATCTGGGATCTGGTGCCCCCCTTGCTTGTTAATGTGCGCCTTTGCTGCTACATTGTCAGTGAGAATCAGGACTGACTTTGATCTAAGAATGTGCTCAAAAAGAAGGAGAGCTAACTTGACTGCTCTAAGCTCTAGGAGATTGATGGGCTTTTTCTGTTCCGAGGGTGACCAAGCACCCTGTACCATTTGCCCATCCATATGAGCACCCCAACCTATCAGGCTAGCGTCCGTAGTAATTGTAAAATCTGGACGGATTCCAAGGTGAGTGCCTTGTGCTGTGGCCGGTGTCTTCCACCAGCTCAGAGACTGTAAAACATCCTGGGGGAGGATTACTTGGTTCGGGGAATTGCTACGACCCTGTTTCTGCGTTGGGAGTAAAAACCATTGCAGAGGGCGAGAAGGTAATCTGGCCCACGGAACAATGGAGATAGCAGAAATAAATTTACCTAAGAGACTAGACAGGGTTGCAATGGATAGAGTGACATTGCTGTAACTGAGCGACCAACTCCAAAATGCCAGTTCGTCTGTCTTCTGAAAGAAACACCCTACCCATGGTGGTATCTATGATGGCTCCCAAGTGCAAGAGCCTAGTGGTAGGCATTAATTGACTTTTGGGATAATTTATGATAAAGCCATGAGAGACCAAAACCCGAATGGTGGTATTGATCCGAATGGTGGTATTGATATCCATCGTGGCTTGGTCGGGAGACACCGCCTGGATGAGGATATCATCAGGTAACTTTGGATTGTAATTGGAATGGAACGGAGGTGGGCCAATAACGCAATGAGAATCTTAGTGAAGGTTCTGGGGGCAGAAGACAGACCGAAGGGCAGAGCCACATACTGATAATGTTGGTCAAGATACACAAATCTAAGGTAAAGTCTGTGTTTCGGGGCAACCAGAACATGGAGATAAGCGTCAGACAAGTCAATAGAAGCCAGGAAGTCACCCTTCCTGACCAGGTCCAAAATAGTTTTGAGCGAATGCAACCTGAAACGCTTATAAGCAATACACTCATTAAGATGCTTTAGATCTAGAATTGCCCTCCATTGCCCTGAAGATTTAGGGACCAGAAACAGCCTGGAATAGAATCCTGAACCCCTCTGGGAGGAAGGGACAGGGTCTATCGCTATAATGGCGCAAAGGTGAGAAATTGCCTCCCGCATTGAAGACTGCATGGTCATGATCGGACAAATTAGAACAAGTTAAAAAGGAGTCTGGGGGAATTGAGGTAAATTCAAGACGTAAACAACGTCTGATTGTATTAAGGACCCACCTGTCTGAGACTGTCTCCTCCCACTGGTCGGCAAATTGTTGAAGAAGGCCGACAACGGGGCGCCCTATGACTCATTATCGGGGCCCTTTACCGGGGCGACCAGTGGCCCCTCGAAAAGGGCCCCCTGGGTTGGGAGAAACCGGCAGTACCTGTCCCTGTAGTCCTGTCCATCAGGCTTCCTGGGGAAGGAACGTGGCTGCTATGGGTAAGATTGGGAGGAGGTAGAAGCAACGGCCGGTGCGGAGGCAGGAGGTCAGAAGGTCTGCAGTTTCAGGTAGGGGGTAAATCGACGGCTGGTCCTCTTGGCATGGGAAGGTAGTATCTTCCGCTTGTCTTTCGTTTCAACCAGAAGCGGTTCAAGGGTGGTTCCAAAGAGCTTATCCGACTGCAGGGAACCCGAAGCCAGCTGCCACTTAGCCTTTGAATCCGTCTGCCAATTCCTGAGCCACAATAAGCGCCTAGAGGTGGATGAGGCGTCCATCACCCTGGCCGAATAACGGATTGCATTGAGGGTAGCGTCAGTCGAAAATTGTGTGGCGAGGATAACCTTGCTGACGTCGTGATGAAGACGCGCATCAGTAGATGACAAGCATTCCTGTAATTGCCGCAACCACATCAAAGTGGTTCGATTGAAAAATGTGGCGGCAGAGATCGCCTTGACAACCCATGCTGTAGATTGATGACAATATTTGAGCATTGGCTCTAATTTTTTATCCTCTGGTTTGAGCAGGTCCGCAGGATCTCCAGCCACAGGTGTTGAGGATAGGAGGGAGGCCACTGGGTCCTCTACCGACGGAAGCTGTAGAAGATCGACTAAGGCTTTACTTGGCAGGTAGAATTTCTTATCATTCACGGTGGGTGCCACATGCGTGGCGGGCTTTAGCCACTTTTTTTGCATCAGGTCAATTACCACCTGAGGGGTAGGTACCTCCTCTGTACGGGTAGGTGGGGTTATAAAGGGAGGATTTGAGGCCCCAATTTGTTCCTGCACCCCTTGGGCTGCAGGAGGAATTTCCTCCAGCTTCGCAGTGACCCTAGCTTTGTGGAGCAGGGACCGAAAACAAAGCAGGTGGAAAGAGCCCTGGGGTCACCTGAATATCCGGCAAGGGTGCCTCATCATCCGATAAGGTTCCTTCAACCAGTTCTCCTTCCTCTGCTTCTGAATCAGAGGCATGTTGAGAAGAAGCTTGTGAGATGGGAGGACAGGAATCTAGACCCAGTGAAGCAGTAGGTGATATGATAACCCTTGAAGAGCGTCTGCTGCTCGAGGTGCGTGGCTGTGGCTGTTGGAGCAAGGTCAAGACCTGAGTGATTGCGGAAATTAAGGAGGTCTTGAGGTCATTAACCACCGAAACTAATTCCTCCCTAGGATTGGAAGCTCCAGCCAGAGGGCCAGCTCCAGGGTCGAGAGGAGAAAGCTGCGTCCCAGAAACAATAGGTGAGGGACCAGCAGGAAAAAACAGGCTCCAGGTTGTTCTGCTCAGGAGAGAGCCAAACATGTAATTGACCAAGAGCAGGAGTGGGTGCGACCAAGGGATCAGCTGATGGTAGGGCGCTAAGTTCAGCGCACCTCACCTGCTTTTCCAGTGCCTTATGACGGCATGAAGCCGCCTTTTCCACCGCCTTGGAGCCATGGTTATTGGTCTTAAACTTGGCCATTCTAGGAGCCTCTGCTGTGCTACTTGCAGAAGGAGATTGGAGCATGACCTCTGCCGTACCTGCTTGTGAGGGATTGGCAGAGGAAGCCATAATGCCAGTTGGAGAAAAGGCTTGTAAAATTAATCACAGCCATAGGTAATTTATTATAAAATGCCCAGTAGGTGGTGCTAGAAGGCAGAGCAAGCCAATGCAAGAAACTGCAGAAAGGCTTGTGCCGAGGGTAAGTTCAAAATTAATTCCCTCTGGTGAAAATTAATAACTTTTCTTTTCTGTTTTATGTATTTATGTATTTATGTATTTATTTATTATTATTATTTTTAACAGGGCTACAATGGGAAATCAACTTGGAGAGTAAGTGAGTAATATCCACTTCCCTTTCACCTTCTTATCTCTTTTTTTTTTTTAATATAGCAAACTGGGAGTATTAGTAAAAGAATTCTAGACATGTAGACTAACTATGTTACAGCAAGGAGAATTCAAAGTTGAAGAAAAAGGGTCCAGGAAAAATAAAAAATAAAATATGTGTTTCAAAATGGTGGGCGTGACTTTTCGCACCCTTTCTAACGACGAAGAAGGCAAAATGGAGGCTCGCAGACAATTCTTTAACTGCGCTTCCCTCGAGGTTCACACCAATCGGTCTGGGGAAGCCCAGCCGATGTGGAACAACAATTAGCGTCGATCACAGGCGCCGGGATGACAGCTCAAAACGCCGATCGGTCTGAGAGTCCCCAGCCAATGCGGAGCAGAACGAAGAGGCCGAAGCCCGTCTCTTATCAATCAAAAAGGCATGCAAAGGTAATAAAAGCTCAAAACGCCGATCGGTCTGAGCGAGCCCAGCCGATGCGGAGTGGAAGGTAAAGACGAAGGCAGTTTAACTTCAAGAGGAATGTAAGGAAAAAGATAACGCCAAGGCGAAAAAAACGGCTGGAAAAAAACAGACAGGAAGGGGTAGGTGGGATGGGGGGGGGGGCTCCTTCCACCCTTCAGACAGCTCCGGAGATTTTAAATCAATGAGGAGCGTAGAGAGAAGGCAACAAAGGGAAAATAATACTTGCAGTAGAGTAAAGGAGAAAAATTTCAATGCTGAGGAAGTTTGGATGCTCCAGAAGAAAAGTCAGATCGCTGTGACAAGTCAAAAAAAACACTGGAGGGGTTCCAGTCCAGGCTGAAGCTTTTATAGTTTTTTTTGACTGAAGTCACGTGACCTGTGTGAGCCAATCCAAATCCCAGACATTGGAGCATATGCTTCCAACACGATGGAGAATGTATCTTTCTCAGATATCAAAACTCCAAAAGTATTCTAACTAATTCTATACAAGTAAAACAATTAAACATGCTACTTTCAGGTGGCTTTTAGAAGCATATTTAAACATTAGAACAGGATTTAAGTTTTATTATGATCAAGAAATTATTGCTTAAAACTTACTGCAGCACTGCAGCCTGGAAAGTTGAAAAAAGTATCAGGACCATGCCTCTGTGGCATCTGATTAAGGACTGACAACAGCTTGACTGCATGTCTAGGCTATCGAAAACAAAATTGTACAATTATTTTACTGTATTTATTTATTAGATTTATATCCCACCTCACCTTCAAGAATGAAAGACAGCATACACAGAACACTCTCCTCTAATTTCCATTAGAAGAAAGTTATAGGCTTAACATTACCAATGAACTTCCCTCATATATATGAACCTGGGTCTTACCAACTGTATTTTGATTACAACTGCTATGCTCCTAGTATCTATATTTATAGTTAGATGTTCATTTTATTCACTTTACAATGAGATAATGTATATTAGTTGGTATCTAATTTTTCAGATAAACTAGAAATTTACTTTAAAAGTCATCAGAAACTGACTTAAAATTTTAAAAATTGCTAAATGCTTAATTACACATGATGTTGTAGCTTAATTAAGCAAGTCATAACTGTATTTGCATTAGCCATAACTTACCCAGATTCCATTTTCACCACGAAGCATGCTGAACAAAAGCTTCAATTCCTTAACCGTAATGCTGTAGCTGGCAAGAACCCCCAACATATCAACGAGAAGATCTTTAAAGAAAAATAAAATTACTCCACTGCTTTCTTAATTTTTTTTATATCAATAATATTTCAAAGTACAAACTGGATTTACTGTTAAAATTATTAGTTCTGAATGCTAGGTTTCCCAGCAATTAAAGACTGCCTTGCAAAAAGGAATAATGATAGGTCTAAGAATTCATTTTGAAATTTCTTAGATCTGCCATGACAAAACCACAAACCACTTGTGCAATTTAATGGATGGATAAAAAGTTCATATTGTGAGTTTTCCCTTTTTTCATAAACAAATTCAACAATATAGAAAGGTTTTCAATAATGCAAGAAATGTTGATCAAGGGAAGAATCTTTATTACTTCAACAGGTTTCTGAAATGATCTAAGATTATTTTGTAACTATACGGAAGCTTTTACCAATCATTAACCTTAACTTGAAGTAGGAATATTGTTTTCTTAATTTTATGTTTTGCAATTATGCATCAGGTAATCTTCATTTATGATCACTAGTTCAGTGACCACACAAAGTTATATATGCTACTGAATAAGTAGCATATATGGCCAGTCTTCATAGTTGCCCATCGTCATACCATCCCTGTGATCATATGATCACAATCCAAGAGTTTGGCAATCAGCTCACAATGGTGACATCACGGCCTTCCATGGTCACATGCCTGCCATTTGTGACCTGACAGTTTTTGACAAAAAAAAATCAATAGGAGAACTAACAAGAGGTCATTATTGGATTTGCCTAATGATGCCAACCAGAAGTTATCTATACTTATATACAAGCAATTATCCATATCTTTAGCTTTGAATTACATACACATTTGGTTCTTACATCTAATGACTGTGACTCTAAGGAAAGGATATAATGTACAGCTTTTCATCCACAGGTATCCATTTTTTTCCTCTCCCTACTCAACAATTCCTTGCTTTTCCTTCTTTCTTAATCAGAATTCATTAAAAATGATTCTCTTCATTAAAATTTCTTCCATCCAACTGGATCCAATAATCATCATCAACAATCATTTATTAATTTGCATTGTATACTTGGCATTTATATGTTTTTATTTATTTTTTCTCAGAGGCGAGCAACTACTCTCACTCACTGACTTTGACTTTAGTATGGTTCAAATAAAATATATGTAAAATTTATTAGTCGAATGGCAGTCTTTTCTGAAACATGGTATGCAAAAGAGTTGGGCTCTCAAGCTGTAGAAAAATATGGGAACTGAAACAACTTTGTAGGAGAGGCATATTTTTTTTCCCTACAGGCAAACAACTTCATAGAAAGCTGGTAGTGGGAGAAATGGGGAAGAAATTTTATGCAAATAGTAACTGTAAATTTGCAAGATATGTTGCAACTTTAACTATAGGTAAACTTAATTTACAATCATTCATTTAGCAACTCAAAAAAATGACTAGTCATCACACTTATGACTGAAAAATTATTTTCAACTAGATTATTTCCTGGTATCTCATTCTGTATATTTAAAATATGTGATGGAAATATTTTACTTGTAGACCACGGCACTATGAAGCTTACTGCTTTAGTGATAAAAATCTAAATATACACTTTGTCCTTGCATACAACTTTGAATAATTTAATTTAATAACAGGATTTCTATACCGCCCCTCTCCCAAAGGACTCGGGGCGGTGTACAGCCATCTAAAAACAGAATAAACAAAAGTTAAAATACAATTAAAATAGATTAAATCATTGGCCAAAAGGAATTTAAAATCACCAGATTCAAAAATTAAAATTTAACATTTAAAGAATTTAGACAATTTTTAAAATCCCTTAGGTGTTAGGCCAGAACGGCTTGCTGGAATAGATGGGTTTTTAGTACACACCGGAAGGTCCGCAGGTCCGCAATGGAAACTCACCCCAAAGCCACGGATGATCTCGCCCAGCAGCTTCATATAGATGTTGAACAGCAGGGGAAAGAGCACCGACCCGAGGCACCCCACATATTAGGGGCCTCGAGGTCAATCTCTACCCCCCTGCCAACACAAATTGCGAGCGGTCGGAGAGAAAGGAGAACCACCATATCACGGTGCCCCCCACTCCCAGCCCCCCCAACTACTGCAACAAGATACTGTGGTCAACAGTATCGAAAGCCGCCGAGAGATCTAATAGGACCAGGACAGAGGAGTAACCCCTGTCCCGCGCCTTCCAGAGATCATCAACCAATGCGATCAAAGCCGTCTCCGTGCTGAAACCGGGCCTGAAGCCCGATTGGAGAGGATCCAGATACAACGCTTCATCCAGATGCCGAGGAAGCTGTCGTGCCACCACGGTCTCAACAGCCTTTGCTAAAAAGCGAAGGTTGGAGACCAGCCGATAGCTAGACAACAAGGTTGGGTCCAGGGATGGCTTCTTGAGGAGAGGTCTCACCACCGCCTCTTTCAGGGCGGCAGGCAAGGACCCCTCTCTCAAAGAAGCATTAATAATCCCCTGGAACCAACCCCGTGTCACCTCCCGGGTAGCCAACACTAACCAGGAGGGGCATGGATCTAACGAACATGTGGTGGCATTAAGGCTACCCAGCAATCTGTCCACTTCATCTGGGGTCACAGGGTCGAACTCAGCCCAGATGGTCTCACCCAAGACTGGCCCTGCCCCCCCATCCAGAAAAGCCCAGTCAGAGTCCAACCCTCCCTGAATCTGAGCGATTTTATCCTGTAGAAAACAAGAAAAGTCCTCGGCCTGCCCCTGCAAGGGATCCTCCCACTCTCCAACCTCAAGAAGGGAGCGGGTCACCCTAAAGAGGGCGGCCGGGCGATTTTCTGTGGATGCAATAAGGGCAGAAAAGTGAGAACGCTTCGCCGTCCTTATTGCCACTAGATACGTCCTAATATAGGATCGTAGAAATGTTCAGTCAGATTCGGAGTGGTTAGCCCTCCAACCACTCTCTAGGCTTTTTTTCCGGTGCTTCATCTCCCTTAGCTCCCCGGAAAACCAGGGAGCCAACTGGGATCGACACCGGGTCAGAGGCTGCAAGGGCACGACCCAGTCGAGGGCCCCAGCCGCCACCTTCTCCCAGGCGGCTTCAAGGTCCCCAACAGGGTCATGTGTGTGTGCCTCGGGAAATGGCCCAAGCTCCGTCAGGAACCTTTCACGGTCCATTAGGCGCCTGGGGCGGAACCATTTTATCGGCTCCGCCTTCCTGCAATGAGGTGGTGCAGACCGGAAGTCCAGTCTAAAGAGCGAATGATCCGACCATGACAGGGGCTCAATCAAAACATCCCCTAACCCTAGATCATTCTGCCACTGATCCAAGACAAAAACCAGATCCAAGATGTGACCTCCCGTGTGGGTGGGGTCCCGAATTACTTGGGTCAGGCTCATGGCTGTCATGGAAGCCACGAACTCCTGAGCCACCCCCGATGTCATGCCGGCAAAAGGGAGGTTGAAGTCCCCCATAACCATCAGTCTGAGGGTCTCCACCGCCAAGGGCAGCTATAACCTCAAGGAGTTCAGGCAGGGCCGACGTCACATGGCAGAGAGCCAGGTATGTGAGTAGCAGGCCCACCTGAACCCCAGAACCCCACTTCACACAGAGGGATTCACATCCAGTTATCTGCGAGACAGTGACCTCCCTAGGACATAGATCTTCCTTAATAACCACTGCCACCCCCCCACCCCTTCCCTGAGCCCACGGCCAATGAAAAACTCAAAACCCAGGTGGGCATAATTCAACCAGAGGGACACCCCCTTGGTAATACCTGCCAGGTTCGCTTCCCCCTCCTGAATCAATTCATGAATGAGGGGGGGGCTTGTTTCTTATGGACTTGGCATTGCACAACATCAGCTGAAGGCCCAGGGGCTGAGGACACAGACCACTCGGGGAACAGGGAGTAATTTGGGGGTCGGAGCATGCCACCATACGTAACCAATGAGGGCGTACTCCCTGAACCTGATATGGCCCCCTATACCCACCATAGTTGCCCCTCCCGCCGATCGTGCTAATAAATTGCACCTCTCCCCTGGAACAACCCCCCCCTTCCTTGAACCAAACCTCCAGCCCCCCGGACCTCCATGGCGTGCCCAGCCTTCAGTCTGGCCTCGACCTCAAACGGGGGATCCCCCACCCCCCATCTAGACAACCCCCTCCCTAACCCCGGTAAAAATTTAGTAAAAAATAATCAGGTCTATAAGCCCAATGGGGGGTGTATCTAATGGGGCCATATTCCCTTATGTCTCTGCGCCGTCGAGATCGTCCGTAATTGCGGCCTGCCACGTCTTGCAGTAAGGTACCATCAGGACCCGTGACATTGACTGCCTCTGTTCTCTTTGATAAAATTATTAGAAAGATGGAACAGAAAATGGCATATGGTTTTCTTTTTTATATCAAAAGGGACAATTGTATATCTGTCTTCACTTTTGAACAGCATTATCACATTTACTCAGTTATATGTGCATCGCATTAAGGAAGCTGAAATTGGCTAAAATTAATTTTTAGTCTTTAGGCCTGCCATCCATTTGGATCCTTGTTCTTTATAAACTTTAAGCTTAATAATAAACTTTATGTCTCTAAGATGGATTTTTATTATGGTACATATAGTAATGATACTGGAAAACTGGAGAGAAGTCCAGTACATTATTGGCCTTCATACTTCAGAATTACACAATGTAATATTGTAGCATCTATTGGGGATAAAATTGGAATAAGTATGCAGAGTACAGAGTCATCAAATACTTAAAATTTCATTCTAAACACTATAGTATCAATTCTTCATTTACAGAAGTTGAGAATTTCACATATTTTTGGTTTAACTCCATGTAGGTAAATCCCAACACTTACAGTTATAGCAATAGCAATAGGACTTATATACCACTTTATAGTGCTTTACAGCCCTCTCCAAGCGGTTTACGGAGTCAGCATATTGCCCCAATAGTTTGGCTCCTCATTTTACCCACCTTGGAAGGATGGAAGGCTGAGTCAACCTTGATCCTGGTGGGATTTGAACTGCCAAACTGCAGGCAGTCAACAGTCAGCAGAAGTAGCCTGCAATACTATACTCTAACCATTGCACTACCGAGGTTATCAGTCAAGTCGATATAAGTCAAAGTAAATCAGATTCAGTGACAATAGGTCATATTAATAATCTAAAAAAACATAAAAACTCCTTCATGTTTGCAAAAGAATTTCCAGGAAGTTTTTTCATCTGGTGCTATGAAAATATCTCCCACTTCGTTTAGGATTCACAGTAAGATAAATGGAAAAATTAACACCAAGATTGATTTACCTACCTTTTTAAATTCCATTCATTATTTTAAACAACTTTACAACACATAAAGTAAATTTGTTTGTGAAGGGCATCTCTAAAGGTTCTCTGTGAAAATTAGTGGCTAATATAGGAATGTCAGAGTTCAGTTCCTGGATTCAATTAAAGAATTATTATCAGATCCTTACTGAAATCCTGACAAACATTAAGGTACTGGTTCTGCAAGAAATAGTTCAATACCTGTATTTCATGATATAAAACATTGTGGAAAATAATGATCATATTGCAAAATAATTTACACACTAAAAGCTTAAAAAATACTCCCTAAACCTGCATTTTAATTTTGTTCTTTTGTCTGGTGCACAAATTTTTTGATATATACTAAGGCTCTTTCAACATTATAGTTTTCAATTAAATAATCCTGCAAAAGCATTTTTAAACATCTGCAGTTTTAAAGTTTGATTTACTTTGATTACCACCCAGTTCAAATTCACAAATGTTTTCTGAATACAATAAATAAGCTGAATACAAACGCTCAAATTTTTATTTTTGAGATTAAAAAAAAACATTTAAAAATGGAGTCTGAGAAAATGATATCAGCAATAATCATATACTTATATTTCTTTAAAATACATAATTTCATTAATTTGCAAAATAGTCTGAACTTCTTAAAATTCCAAACTGTGCTCAGGTAATATCCTTTAATAATTAATCAGTTCATATGCAATTTTAAAATAATATCTGGATTATGATAATCTATTTATATAAATTATACCTGCAATCATATCATCCACAGTACTCATCTTCAATAGCACCTGTTCAATTAAACCAACTTCTGTACTGGTCTGTAAATTCCGGACACTTTTACGAAGGATGGCAGTGAACATACTCCAAATTTCTGCTT
>JAEANM010005680.1:0-19353 GCA_017656035.1 Myanophis thanlyinensis
CAGAATTCCTAAGCCAGCATGGCTGGCTCAGGAATTCTGGGAGTTGAAGTCCACGAGTCATGAAGGAGCCATAATTGTCCACCCCTGTCCTGGGCAATACGCAGTTCAATCTTTTTTATAAATTAATGTGTTGAGGGCCTATTTTAGTGCATGGAAACTTTGTGTGGATTTTCCTTACTTGTGAATGCTATACCCTTGGGGAAACAAAACCAGGTAGTCGATTCATTGCATTTTAACACAATGTAGCTAAAAGTGAATTAAATGCAATAAGTATAAGAATGTCCCATATATTCAATTTTCCCTTGTTACATTCAGGTCTTTAACCTAGAGATTGAGCAAGAAATGGTCATCAAAGCGGATCTTCACACATATGAGAACAGATGATACTAGAGAAGACAGAATTCTGATTCAAAGAATTATCACGTAGACAAAGAATTAAGGTCCCAACCAATGGAATGAAATTCACCAGATCTTTAAAGTACAGCATTTAGGTAAAAAGGAATAGTCATAAGACAATGGGGATTTGGTTTAGTAAAAGTACCGAAGATGAGTAGTAAAGTCACACAGCTACTTAAAAAAAATGTTTTAAAAGATTATTGTGTGTCCAGATCACAGACGGGTTGTACACTAGTCTGCACTAGTCCACTCATGTTGCTTGGGATGCATTTCAAGTAGAAAGCAGCATATTTGAATAGTTTGAAAAACAGAGACTAGAATACAGAAGTCAGTTTTGAAAGAATTGGGCATATTAATATAAGGCAGCAAATAAAACAAAAAAGCTAACACTGCTTCCTGCGACACACTGAATTATTTGTGGAGTGAACCCAACAGAAGTTTAAAATCTTACACAATATATTTTATTTGTGGACTCTAGGTGGCACTGGTCATGCACAGATTATTATTCCTATGCTATCCAAGAAGTAACCTTGCTCTCCTTTTAATTAACATCACTTCTTTCCTTCTTACTTTTGTTAGTTTTGTTAAAATTGTTTTGTTTAGTGAACTTAAAGGCTATATCTTGGTGTTTTGCCTTTAGAGATGGCCTAGATTGCTTAGTTTTCTCAGAAAGGAGGTTAATTCTTTAGCCTTAAAGGGATACCACAATTCAGATGGTATTGATGGGCATGTACACAACAGGTTTTAAAGAATCAAAATTTAGATTTTCTAGAATTTATCCAGAGATATACAAAATCCTAGCAATGATAGTAAGGATGGCTTTTCCTTAGTAGAATCTAGCTTTAAACAATGCCAGCTAACCTATTTTTCTGTTGTGTCCCCGTAATGTGGCTTTTCATCTCACACACCGCCCATACTCAAGGCAGGTTTAAATTGTTGTTTGCTGCTTAAAGTAGAGTGTTCCCTTTTAAGTAAGGAAGAAAAGCCATGGCTGTTTTACTGTGGGTACAATTGACTTGCAACCACAATTGGGAACCATGATTGTTAAGTGAGTACAGCCAACATTATGACTGTGTTTGCCATGGTTAGTAAGCAAATCACTGCAGTTGTTAAGTAAATGGCATGGCCATTAAGCAAATCCAGCTTCCCCCATTGACTTTACTTGTTGGAAGTCAACTGGAAAGATGAGAAATGGCGATCACATTAGTCTGGATGCAGGCAACCATCATAAATATCCAAAGTTTGATCACGTGACCATAGAGATGTTGTGATGGCATAAGGGCAAGGACTGGTCATGTCACTTTTTCAGTGATTTGTACCTCTGAATAGTTTGTAAACAAATGTTTGTAAGTCAAGAGATATATCTATTGCAAAAAATGTCCTAAATCTGGTTTATCTTCAGAGGTACAAGATGCCTTTAGTCCTATACATAGCAGCTGAACTGTTCAGTTTCTCCCAGTGAACTACAGAAAGCTGTATTAATAAGAAAAAATAGTACAGAACTCTGTTAGTGTAGCAAATGCCAAGCGCTAAGCCAGGGCTGGAATCCTACCGGTTTTGCTACTGGTTCGGTGTGCACACATGCACGCAAAGTATGCTACATCACAGCTCTTTAAACCTCATGTACAGGCGCCAGAGGCAGCCGGGATCATCAGGAAAGCTCTGTAGATGTGCCAAACAGCTGACTAAGGTAAACAAAAAAACCACCAAAGCTTGTATAAGGAAATAGAAGGGCAAGGGCAGGTGGGCGGAGCCAATTTCAAATTGCCGCTACCAGTTCAGGCGATGTGGTGCAATCTGGCTGAATTTCACCCCTGCACTAAGCTACTAAGTCACCACTCAAATGGTGGCTTCGTAGCTTAGCGCATGGGTGAAATACAATACATTACAGTATTACTTGCTAAAAGCAGAAACAGCAGGAATCATCTTCCTCCAACAATAGTAATTTTTTGCAGGAAAGCAATGGGCAAGCTTGTGCCATTTGCCAGGCTTGGTTCAAATTTTCACCCAAGTGCATTTCATCTTGATGAAAATGATCACTTCCAGGAGCTTTACAACTAAATGCATACTGGACTCAGGACTGACATCAATTGTCAGTGTCAACAAGGCTCAGTTTTAAAACAAAACCAAGGCTCTCTAAGCTAGTGAAAAATGTCTTTCAGCATAAAAGTATAGTATCATAACCACCATCCCATTACTTCAAAAGGTCTGCTCCATTGTCTGTGCGATAAATCATTACATACTATATTTGCAGACATTATAAATCTCCTCATAGCCTTTTCTTCTCCAAGCTACTTAGCTCTTTCCATTATTCGTTGTAGGACATAGTTTCCAGATGTTAAACCACCCTTTCTTCTCATCTGGAAGGGGAACAGTTGGTTATGGTCTTATTTTCCATTCTGCTGCCCCCTGGTAGAAGTGGCTGCATTTGCATAATATAGGCTAGTTTTAAGAGTTAATTTCTTGTGGGTTAACAAAATACACAAAGTTAATCTATCTGAGTGCAGTATTGTATGAATCCAGAAAAGGGATTTATTTATTTTTATCCTGTGTTTATAATTTTTACAAATAATTCAAGATGGCAAACATACCCAACACACTTTCCTTCTTCTATTTTCCCCACAACAACTCTGAGAGGTGTTGGATTGAGAAAGATTGACTGGTCCAAAGTCACCTAACTGGGTTTCGTGACTAAGGCGTGACTTGAACTCAAGATGTCCTGCTTTTGAGCCTGGTACCTTAACCACTAGACCAAACTGTCTCTAAGTTCAGCATAGTTGTATAAATGTAGTCAACATGTAACTAAATGAGACTGAAGATACTTCCTTGGTTAAAACTTTCCTTTTCCGCCTCATGTTACACATTCTTTAGATCCTAGCCAAACAAGACAAGTGATGACTGCTGTAGCCTCCTATTTAGACAATTCACAAGAATCGTACACAAATCCTACTTAAATCAGTGGGATAGTTTCCCCCATATATGTTCCATTTCACCATCCAGCTCTCAAGATCCATTTCTGCCTTCTTTTTCATATTAGCCATGTGGGTACAGGGTAAATGGGACTGTTTCATTGTTAATGGCTCCAGAAGGTTGGAATAGAAAATGATCTGTTGGAAGAGGCATTTCATTGCATCCATTTTATTCCCCTCACTGATGATACATATGAAAGCAACAGATCTTTTTCCTCCTTCAGGCCTTTCCAGGCTGATACAAATTGAATCTCACAACCAGTCTCGCACTCCTCCCATTTTGGAGCGCCTGATCAACACAATGTCTTTCCTATCCCTCTGCCTTCCAAACCCTCCCTTAAAACAACAAACACAGTCCTTGATACTCCAGTCCTTTCCCTCAAAACAAGAGGTAACTGGCATTGCAATTATTCATACTTCCAAATTCTCTATTGCTCCTCCACCCCACCCCACCCTCTCTCACTGGCATTTTTAAGTTTTGGGAGGTGGATATTTCCCTTTATTTATGTTACTCAAGAAGCACCCTGAATACGAATGGCTATCTATAAGCAGAGAATAAATACATCATAACATTTATTACATAATTATCAGAAACTTCCTTTGCTCAGAAATGGCTCAGACTTTAGAAAGGCATCATCCAGACCGACCCGAATCCCTTTCGCGTTATGCTTATCCACAGCATTGATTCCTGGGCTTCTTTTTCTCACCTGAAAGATGTCGTTGGCACACTTACGACAGAGGTTGTGTTGGCAGGGCAAGATGACCACTGGCTTGGTGAACATCTCCAAACAGATGGGACAGATAAGCTGCTTCTCCAGGTTATCCATGCTCTGTGAAGTCCCCAGCATCGGCTTGAAGCCCACGGCAAAGTTCATCCCCGCAGCACCAATTCTTGCCCACAGCACACTCCAACGGGCTGGATGGATGACCCCCTCAGCTTTCCCTAAGTCTCAAGGCCTGCCTTGCCAATCTCTGTTCCCTCTGCCTTGTTCTGCCTTGCCTGCCTGCTCCAGCTCCCCTGCGTTGGCAGTGCTGGCTTCTCTCCTTCCTGGCTTTTACAAATTGGCCTCTTCCTGTTTTATTTCCACTTGGGGACTTTCCTTCCGTCCACCAAGCTTGCTTCTCTTTTCCTAGTTTGCTTGTCCAGTTCTTGATTTCTTTCTGACATCGCTCCCTGTCCCTGAGCCTAGGAGGCTATTCTTAGTAGGTCACCTGACCCCAATGGAATCCCAGCTGCCATTTTTGTCTCAGTGAAAGGGTGCGGGGGCAAAGCAACAGCTGTCAACGGGATCAAGTGACATTTAGTCACTACTCCACAACAAGCGATGACGCCTTCAAAAGATGGCTGGCAGACTGTGAGAGGAGGGGGGGGGAGGAACAGCCAGTGGCATACTACTATTCTATATCCAAAGCAGTTAAGATTCAAGTACTGTTGAGGAAAATAATTAAATCTTATTCACATATTGGATAAAAATAAAGGCCTTCCACTAAAGCAGGGGTCGCCAATCATGGCAACTTTAAGCCTGGTGGACTTCAACTCTCAGAATTCCCCAGCCAGCCTGAACTAAAGTATAACTGGATATTATGTAACTGACAGGAACCAGATAACAATTCGAATTGCAAGCATCTACTAATAAGGAATAAAATACATTCTCTTATTTGCATTTCTTCAGACAGGTTCCACAAAATATTATAAACTGAGTTTGTAATTATGAAGTCAAGGGATGCTGTGAATATGTAAGTGGCTGCGCAGTCTCTCTTTTTTTTTTGCAAGGTAGATTAAGACTGTTCACTCTCGGTTTGATTGTACTGGACACATTAAGCAGCATACTCTTCTCAACATTCAGAATGAATCATCAAAATATTAAGGGGAAACATATAAAATTACAACAGACTTAAATGTAACCTTCATAAATACTTTGCAAAAAAGAAATGTCTTACAACTCTGACATTCAAAGCAATTTATAGCCATTAGCCAAGGATGCTTAAAAAGCCACCGCTTTGAATCACACCCAACCAGTCTTAACAACACAAATATCTAAACCAGCCTTGCAGATCCTGAAGCCTTCCAAATAGGATTTCCGGCAGTTGAAATCCAGATCTGGATGGTTTCTAACTGGGGTTGGAGCAAAAAGGCTACTTAAAAATAATTGGGATCTTTAGGATAAAGAAACAAAAATCGATATTGTGGATTCTTACTCATTAAAATGGATACTGTGTAGTTTGGGAGGAAAGTATTCTCTGCTAATTATACAATAATTTTAAGCTTCTTTATCTGAATAAACATTTTACTGGGGAGACCAATTGGAAAATTATGTAGAAATTCAGGCTATATATTACTAATTATATTTCCCAAAGTTTTTATTACTAACTGGCTTAAATGTAAGCTGTCTTCAGTTATATAGCCTAATGGATGGATGGAATAAACATTTGAGTAATGATGTTTAGTATAGGACAATTTTATTGTTGTATAGGTTCTTTCTTCTTTCCACATAATTTTTTTAAAAAAACAAAACATTAATACCTATACAAACATTTTATTAATTGCCTCAGGTTGACACAGATCATTTCCATCCATTCTTGCCTCTTCAGATGGGTCATAGTTCTCCAGGATTTCGATTTTTCAGTCCTGCTACTTATTATCCTTTTAAATGAAATGCCAAAAGATGAATTTGGTACCTTCTGCAGGAAAAACACTCACCCACTGACTGAATCCATCCTGCTGAAATGCTACATGGGATTAAAAATACTTGGAAAGGCTTCTCAGACAAGATTTGTGTGGATTTAGTGCAATAGCCAAAAGGCTTTCATCTTATAACAGAAACAAAAGATTTTATCACTGATGGCCAGGAGAGCACTAAAAATCACCAATAATCACTATTAAACACCACAGAATATTGGTGTAATGGACAGAGCCTAGGGTATGCAAGAAAAAGCTAGAAAACTTTGCATTAAAATACATGCACCGATTAAGATAATCTTAAAAGATTAGTGTACAATTGAAACCAGCATTTTTTCTTTCAGGACTGGTGGACAAAGAGTTGGAAAAGTAATGGAACTTTGTACATGCAGCAAAATTATTGTATGCAAAGAGATGGAAGGATTTGGCATTATTCCCAATAGAGGGATGGTTGGTAAAAATAATAAAACTAACTAAGTTCACTTCTTTGGTTAGGGAAAAGAACTATCTACTTTTATTGCTAACTGGAAATCCCTTACAGACTTTTTGCATGAAATAGAAAAAATTGACATGTTTTATGTTTTTTTATGATTGGATTGAACAGAATAGATATAGAAAGAAGAGAGGTATGTTGTAACCACAGAGGTAAAGTTATAGCAATAGCACTTAGACTTATATACTGCTTCACAGTGCTTTCTTATATACTGCTTCACAGCCCTCTCTAAGCATTTACTTTATATTTTTTAATGTGTTTTTCTTGCACCTCTCTTTGATTTGTTTTTCTTTCTTTATATTATGTTAGCTTTTTATATTATTTAAAAGATATTTAATAAAATGATATATAAAAGGAAACATTTTTGGAGTAGGTTGGACCTAGACCTGATTCTCAAAGCAAAAAATGTGTATCTGATTATGTCTTCTTAACCCATTTATTATTCTCCCAAATGTGGAGAATACCCACTTCTTAATACTTAATTTTTCTGCTAAAGCAGGGAGGAGATGTAGTCAGTACCAAAGTAATCATTCTTAAGCCATATATAATACTGTTAAGACGTAAGAGAGTATGCAGTTTTTAAGCAAGGCTGGGTCAAGCAGTTAAGTTCTAAAATAGGGCACTTTTGTAATTCAATTATAAAACCATACAATTTCAGAAGTTCCTGTTGCTACAGATACCCATTTGTTATACTGCTCTTGACAATAATTCAGCCTCTGCTTCTGTTCTATTGTCAAAAAGTTCATAGGATTAAGATACATACTTTGGGGCAGGGTTTCTAAACTTGGCTATTTTTAAAAGTGTAGAATTCTGGGAGTTGAAGTTCACACATCTTAAAGTTGCCAAGGTTGAGAAACACTGCTCTGAGGCAATGAAACAACAAATTAGCTTCATCACCTATGTGACAGCCCTTTAAAAAGATCTTGAAGAAGTATTTAAAGAATAAAAGATGACTGTCGCAAAACAGGTCAGACATGAAGAGTGAAAAAGTCACTCAGTCACTCTTTCTCCTCAGAAGCTAGAATCTTTACATCCTGGTACTGGCTCACATATGGTAGTTCCTGCTGCCATTATTTATCTGTTGTGAACACCTTATTCCCCCACAATGTGTGGTAGAGAGAAAGCGCCCTCACAACCTGTGTTGTCTAATGACAAAAGATCAACAAGTAAATTTCTATAGTATCACTTCTTGATCTTATAGCTTATGACCATTCCAACCAGTTATATACATTTTAATCTATATGTATTTCTTGTAGATTTGATTTAGCGCTCTTGATTATTTAAATATCAATATTTAAATATGGTTTTAAATATTGATTCTGTTTTCCAAGGTACCCTCCCCAACATTCATTCCTGTCTACGGCCTAGTTATTTATAAAAACGTTAAACAGGATAGATCTAAGACAGAACTCTGATGTACTTCACACATTCCCATCCAAGTTAATGTGCAAATTAAATATTAATTGTTGATACGGTCACAAGGCCAGCTATTGATCCTTATAATAGCATAATCAGCCTTCAAATGCATTAAAAATAGTAATTTGTTACTTGCCTTGTTCTATTAAAACTATCAGCATTTATGCTGAAAACTAGGATATCCTTGAACGGTCAAGCAGAAATTGCATGCAAAGTGCATAAGACCTACCCCAATATTCCCAGGAATGTATGAATGAATACATCCTAAGGAAACATGAACAAAAAAAACCAGCTCTTTCCTTCAGAAATATTTAATTGTGCTAATAAAATCCTAACAATTTTTTTTAAAATCACAGTGTAAAAAAATGCCCTTCTCCAATACTGCCCCACAGAAAAAGATTCGGGGGGCAGCTTAAGAGGCAGGATGCTACACAACAACTCTAAAGCTCTCTGGAGCAGCAGTTCGTCATGGGAGATGATGGGCAACACCAACTTACCAGGCAGGCACTCCAAATCCCACTATACTTCACACTACACCCTGAAATGCAGCTTGGCACCAATGCATAGGTCAGAAAGGGCAGTCCCAGTTGCCAGGGGACAGCCCTAGCAGGGCAGTTTGCCTCCCTGGCCCTGGGAGACAGAGAGCCCAATATCCCTTCCTCCATCATGAGCTGGGATTTGACAAGGGCACAATATGGCTGGCTTTAAAAACACAAAATACCAAGATTGGAAGGAGAAAGAATGACCGGGGGATAAAGACTGCTGGCTGGCAACATTCATCCATTTTCTTTTCCTTCACTGTTGCGGGAATACAGGCTAAACGAAGAACTGTTCTGCTGCTGGAGAAAGGGGAAACCATTCCTTGGGCCCAAAGAGGCGGAGCTAAAGTGTCTCTCTTTCCTTCAAACCAGCCCCTTGCAAGGTCTGAGTATGCCTGTGGCCACGTTCCCTGAGAAGATTTATGACTCCAAAGCAGGCATTCAGGCACCCTCACCAAAGTCACTGCACAGCATCACAACCGGAGAGGGAGTTCTTTGTCCAGAGTCCAAATGATTGGTAATTCAGGCCTGGGCAGGATGTCTCTCTGGAATGGTTGCTGGGATAGGAACTGTGCTGTGACTGGAAAACGAACTCTGATGGAGGGAAGAGAAAGTGAGGTTAGAAAAGGAGGAGCAAGCTTTAAAGCGAGTTTGCCTACTAGAATGGACAGATGGTTTGCATTGGGCTGAAGAAATGTTTGTACACAGCATTCATGATCTGGAGAAAAGGATGCCTCTTCTTCTTCTGAATGATTTCTTCCAGTGCTAACCAGTGGACCAGTCACCAAAACAGAAGCGACTTGAGACAGAGCTAAAGCAACTACGGACATATAAAGTAAGACAACTAACTGTTCAGGGTGGCCTTAGCATTAGAGACTTATCTAGAGTAGCATTTCCGTCTAAGCGGATATCGATATTGCTATGAATATGGAATGACAGCATCGGCTGCAGGTGTTCTTGGCCATGGCTCCCTCGTTTTCTACTCTGCCCATCTCCACATGCACTCAGCTGCACCAATCATCCAGATGAATCTCAGGCATGTAACTATCACTCTGTGAACTGGGCAACAACTAGCCAACTCAATCTATCCACATGGCCTTTGACTGGCAAGGGATTTGCTCTATGAAGGTATATTCAACAAATCAACAGTCATTACAATAGTAAGTTTTTGAGTGTGTATCCTCAGGTTGTGGTACAGGCAGTCCTCGACTTACAACAGTTCATTCAGCAACCATCCAAAGTTAAAACGGCACCGAAAAAAGTGACACGATCGCTTTTCACACTTACAACTATTGCAGCATCCCCATGGTCACGTGATCAAAATTCAGATTCTTGGCAATTGACTCACATTTATGACACTTGCAGTGTCCATGATCACCTTTTGTGACAAGCAAAGTCAATGCAGAAGCCAGATTCACTTAACAACTGTGTTACTAACTTAACCACTGTGGAAAAAAGGTCATAAAATGGGGCAAATCTCACTTAGCACTCACTTAGCGACAGAAATGTTGAGCTCAATTGTGCTCCTAAGTTGAGGACTACCTGTATTAGTACAGAAAGCAGCAGAATTCCATTCCTCGGCAGATTTTAACCCACCAGCTCTTCCACAGACCAGTGATATTCTGGAAAAACCTCATCCTTGACGCAAAAAGATCTTAGATCTAGCCAAGGGTGTATTACATTTCAGAAAACAAAGGGGGAACTACTTCACAGTAGCAGAGGGTGAGGAAAAGGGCCACAAACTCCAGTAGCACAAAGCTTCTTTTAGACCAGTGATGGCGAACCTTTTAGGCACCAAATGCCCAAAGTGCGTGCATACATGTACATGCACGAGTGCGCAGGCCCAAACTGCAAGGTGCACACATGCGCAAGAGAGACCCAAAGACCAGCTGGCCGGCAAGAAGCAGGGCATCCCAACACTGGCAGCTCTGCAAGTGGCGAGATCTTTTTCTTTTGTGAGCTTCTGTTTCATTGTTTGCAGGGAAACTTCTGTGCCATAGGTTTGCCACCACTGTTTTAGACCTTTCTGAATCTAGACACTAGCTGCCAAAAGTCTCCTGTAGGTTCCCCATGACCTTCCCACCACACACCAGTGATCTTGCCCTGCTTACAAGGTCATGGCTTGCGAGGCTGAGTCTCATCTGTAGTGTGCAATGTTGTGTTCACTGTTGGCTGCATTCGGATAGCATCGCCACCTAGGGAAGATACACAGCATGTCAGCAGCTTCCTGAGTTTAAAGCAGAGGAACAGGAGGAAAACACAACTCTCAAGATTCCATTAACCGTAATTATTTGCCTAGGCCCTAGACCTGAGATTGGCTACCTTACAGGGGGAGGGGAGAGGGTCTGAACTTAATAGGACTTTCAGGGTGATTATTTATTGTATGGAACATTCACATTATTTTTGATACAAAAAACCACAAAAGGTAAAAATACGACATACGAAATCTAAAATATTATAAACATATGTCTAGATTACAGATATAATTTTTTTGCTTCATTTGTTGCAGCCAGAAAATCAGCAAAGTCTCCATTATAGGCTTTATTTTGGCACTCTGTCACTATGTTGGATAGACAGTTTTTCAACAGAGCAATCAAAATTTGGTGATGTTATTTTGCCCCACTTATAGAAGGCATCAGCACATCTACCCTAGCCAGTGAGAATTTGGTTCAGTGTTGTTCATATTATCATTTCAAGTTGACTAAAGCAATCAAATCACACATAAGGAATCACACATAAGAAACCCTGGGATTTTATTATAGTTTTTGCGAGGTTCCTCAGGCTTTTCTGTCTTTAAAAAAAAAAAACAGTATTAGGCATATGTCTTTAACGTTAGTATGTGCAACTTCCATTGGCTCAAGGACTATGCTGGAACTTTGCACAACGTGGTAAGTATTACCAGCTGCAGGTAAAGCCATAACTCTAAATTCTTTGCATTTCTTAAAGGGTGAAATGCTCTGCATTTCTGATTTTTAGCTCCCTTAAATGCTTCAAATTCCAAAAATCATTGAACCACACATGGATCAAGTAGTCCAACCCTGCGCTATGTGTAGGAAAACCAATTAAACTATCTTTGGGAGAGGACTATCCAGCCTCTTCTTAAAAGTCTTCAGGGATGGCAAACCCACAATGTCAGTAGCCAGACTGTTGTACTGTTGTACAGATTCCCCTCCCCCACTCCCCAGGATTTCTTTAAATAAAAAAGAATATTTATCAACACATTCTGAGATGTAAAAAATATGAGCAAACCATGAGGGTTTATATTGCATTTGTTACACCTCTGTCTTAATGCAGATTTTTTTTGCGTGTTTCCTGTTCAAATCACTGAAAAATAGTGCTGACCAAGCTTGGGTCAGCATTGTATGCCATTTGCAGTCATACAAAACATAGCCTGTGTGGAATATTTCCCATTTTTCCTATTAAATCAGAAAACTAGCAGAAAAAAAAGCAGAAAAAAATTATTCGTCATTAATTGTGGAACTTAAATAGTTTTTGCCTAATAGTCCACCCAGCTAATTACTTGATCTCCTGGAGATCAGAAGCTAGCAAGAAGTAAGTCCTTGCTAGAGGTCCCTGGAAGACAGGAAATGAGGGAATAAAAGGGCAGAGCTCATGTGAACATGCTCTGTGCATGTGAAGAGACATACAGGCTGCATCTGACAAACCCTAGAAAGAGGTGCAAATGCCAAAAACTCCACTAACATTTCCCTTGGCTCTGGGGGTCAGCAAGTGCATGAAACCAAACTCCACCCTCATCCTACTGTTTGCCCTAACCATCTCACCATTATCTTCTGCACGGATCTGGGCCTCCAGGTCTTCAGGATTGACATACTTGTAGGACTCATCCTCTTCAGGTGGGCGGCATTTCCCACAACAGAAACAGCAGCAGCAGCAGCAGCAACAACATGTAAAGATGCCACAGCACGCTACTAATGTCTGGAGAAGGAGTGCAAATGACAAAATTAGCCTCCTCTTAAGAGTAGTCAATAACAGACACACACTGTCAGAGCAATAGCTGGCAGAAAGAAAGAAAAATAGCTGAAGAAAAGGGAAAAAAAGCCTTTCTGTTCCTCTTCTATGAGCCACCTACCTTGAACCAACACTTGGACATGAGGAAGTAATACTTCACACTTTCTTCCCCAAACTGCTCCGACACATAGAGTCCCATGGAGCCGTATTCATCATAGAGACGCCGCTTGTTCTCATCACTGAGAATTACATTGGCATTATTGATCTCCTTGAACTTCTCTGCTGCTTCTGGATTATCAGGGTTCTTATCTGGGTGATATTTCAAAGCCAGTTTCCTGTGGAGAAAAGTGTGGGAATACATATTTAAGCCACATCAGCAAACATCCTCCACAGCGTTAATTATGAGCCATCAAAGCTCAGGGAAGTCATCTCGGACATCTAGAGAGCCCACTGCTCATCACAGAAAGGAATGTATAATATAAAACAATAAAAAAAATTAAAGGGAGAGGAGACATGAAGAGAGAGAGGGAAGTGGAGCAGAGTGGAGTGAGATGGAGAAGAGAAGAGAAGGAAAGCAGGGGAAAGAGGAGAAAGAAGGAAACCAGGAAGTAGAGGGGAGAAAGGAGAGAGGGAAGGAGTGGGAAGGAGAGGATAGGAGGAGAGGAGCAAGAGAGAGGGAAGGAGACGGAAGTGGAGAGGGGGGGGAGAGGAGAGGAGAGGAGAGGAAAGGAAAAGGAAGGAGAGGGAAGGAGAAAGGGGAAAAAAGAAGGAGAGAAGGAAGGAGAGGGAAGGAGAAAAGGGAAAAAAGAAGGAGAGAAGGAAGGAGAGGGAAGCAGAGGGGAGAAGAGTAGGGAGGGAAGGAGATGGAGAACTGATGTAAAATTGAAAACATGATGTATTATAAAGGAAAATGTATAATAAAAATATTTACACGTCAAAAAAAAAAATCTCAGGAAAGTCAACAGCTCCTTCTATAGTAAGAGCTATTCACTGGGCTCATAGTACTTCCTTCTGTCTCCTAGCAAGACCAGAAACAAGTCACAGAAAGAGGCTCTACAGCAGGGCTGTCAAACTCACAGCCTGTGGGCTGGATACGTCACATGCTGGTCCCGCTCCTGGCAAGTTTAATGAAGGGGAAAAAGTCCTGATATTTCATGTGGCGACGTGAGTTTGACACCCCTGCTCTAGAGTCAAATGGCTTAGAAAAAAAAGTGTTGTGGGCAGCGTCCTCAAATACCATCAGAAGACAGGGTGACTAAGCTTTAGCAACTTGATCTTCCATCCTCAACATGGGGCTGCTCTTGAAGAGCATTTGGAAGCTTCAAGGGTGCATAATGTAGGAGCACAAGTTATTCCGTGCATTCAACATCTATTTTCTGTAAACTGCATTAGTTGCCAGTGTGGTTTTTGGTGCAATTCCAGGTGCTGGTTATCATCTTTTGGAATTAGGTTACTTGAAGGGACCATCTCTCTCCAATGGTTTCTAGCTAACCAATCTTGTTATGCAGGATGAGTATATTTAAGATCCTTTAGGTTTCTTGGTGAATTTAATGATTATGTTAAATGCTTTATTTTTGGTTGCTATGTATTTTACTTTTTGTACTGTATACTTAATTTCTTTTTGATGCCCACAGTTAGTTGGTAAGATGGGCAACCATACAAACTGAATAAATAAAATGAAGTAAAAAAAATAAATTTAAATAAACTTCCAAATGTATAGTCTTCAATCCCAGAATTCTCACCAATGTCTATGTTGGCTGGGGAATTCTGGGAGTTGAACATAGATGCCCTAGTCGAGAAGGCATTTTCTGCCCACAGAAATTTGATTTCTAGTCTTAACCAAGGGTATGCTAGTCATTCTGTAAATATGCCCACAGATGTTAGGAATGCTAGCCTGCTAAGGGGTTATCAGAGACCTCTGATGTTAGATGATGAAAGTTCCCATGCTTGGCTTCCTTCTTGGCCACAGAAGAAGGCAAAGCATTCTGTATCCCTGTTTGTGACAATCTGTTCATTGTTTTAGATGCAGTTTTTGGTTGCCTCCAAATATCAAAAGGACCAAAAGCAAGGGGACTCCTGTGAAGTCAAACATCTTGGACACAAGGAACGCTGACTTAAAAACCAATCCGAGAAAGACAGAATAGGTACCCGACCTGTATGATTTCTTGATGTCTTCTGGGGAAGCACCCTTTTCCAAGCCCAGGATGTTATATAAGCTCTCTCCAGCCCGTGACATCTTCCTCTGTGGCCGGCCTCCTTCCGCCATCTTGTTCTAAATTAAGCAGCAACACAAAGGGCTGAGCTATAGCACAAAAAGGGTATCATTGTAGAAGAGAGTTAACACCTAGAGATCAGAATGTCTGCTGCTACACAGGGGTGCAGATTACCATTGCTCTACATCCCACTGTGAAGGAAGCAAGAATCTGGGCAATATTTAGGGAATGCATCTTATTTACCGGTATTTATTTATTTATTTAATTTAATTTCTCTACCGCCCCCTCTCCCGAAGGACTCGGGGTGGTGTACAGCCATCTAAAAGAAACACAGAATAAATAACAGTTTAAAAACAAAATTAAAATTTAACTAATTTGGGTGGCTGATAACAATTAAAAACCTAATACAAAAAATTCAAAATTTAAAACGATTAAAGATTAAAATTTAAAACTGAATTTAAAACCCCCAACTAATAGTACTTGTGCTATGGATAACTCTTGTCCATGTCCTTTGCTTGAGGATTATATCTTAGTCTGCTAAAAGGATGAAGAAAAAAACACCTTATGTAATAGAATCTCATTTTGTGGCCCTTAGTTAAACTACTCTGGTATGAGGAGAAAAAATGGGGGAGTTGCCAAGTAAACAGATACCTTATTCACCAGAAAATGAAGAAAAATATGAAGCAATAACCATGCCAGATTTTGCCCTGCTGGTTGTTACAAAGCAATGCAGACCAACAGGAAGGAAGATATGTTTTGCCCTCACTCTTTGGTAAATAAAGACTTTGCCTGAACCTCTGCATTCTGAATCCCATTTCATTCAGCTATAAGACTAGAAACCTTCAAGTCATTGCCTAATCTTCAAATAAGGCTTCAGCTCTTCTTGGTGCTTCGAGGCTGCTTATTCATGGAACCAGATGACAAAACAGGGCAAGGTTCAGTTTTGGTTGCAGCCTTGGTCTTTCTGCCTCAGATGAACTGGCTCAATGGAGAGAATGATGGCATGGCCATCTGGGTCAACCAGTGGTGGAATTCAACTTTTTTTACTACCGGTTCTGTGGGCGTGGCTGGGCGGGTGTCATGTGACTGGGTGGGCAGTTTCTGTAAGCAGGGCAATAAAAATTAGACTAGAAACAGCACCAGAATGTTTCTTTCCTGCCTTCCTTACAGGATTAACCCTGTAAAGTGGAAAAAAACAAAAGGAGATTTCTTCTAACAACCAATTCTCCAAATTGCTCAGAAAATTTACTACCGGTTCTGGCGAACCTGCTAGAACTGGCTGTATTTCACCTCTGGAGTCAACAGAAGCAACTGATCTGATTTATGGCAATGGTTATTATTTGGGGCCAAAATGGATATTGTTTATTAACCCTGCAGGGCAGTGGCTCAGCTTTTCTCCAAATACCGTGTTGCAGTTCCACCTATTTTAAATCAGGACTTTCCTCTAAGCCCAGCCTCCCTCTTAGTACACAGCAAGGCCCTCCTGTTGTGCTACCAGGCCAGCAAAGTTAAGACAGCCTGAGCAGGCTCTGCAAGACTGAATCTCTTAGTCAGATTAATCCCCCAAAGGCTGAGTCATTTCATTTGAAATGCCAATGGAATGAGGCTGTCCTTCGCCCAGGTATAGGTTGGGTGAGTTTTCTGCGATAGCACTGAATTCTGCTAGTAGCTCCTGGCCAATAGAAGAGTAAACAATGAGTGTTTGCTGAACAGAGGTTAAGAAAAGTAAGATTCTATTATTTAACTTCCTAAGCAAGAGTTGTGGTATGTATGTCTAGCACCTTTCAAGACATTTTGCTGGTTGCTTGTTTAATCAGTATTTGTAAAGCAGCTTGTTTCCTTTCAATTTATGGGCCACAAAAATATTTATTCACAAGCAGAAATCCATTTAATTAACTGAACAGAAAGGCCCTGGAAAATCCTTTCTTCTTCAAACCAAAGTTTGAGCCAACTTTATAAAATGTTGGTGCTTGGCTCCAAAAGCTTGTGGAGAGATAAAATCAAGATCTGCAGAGGTTACAAGCTTTCCAATGGACTTCATTTTCCAGAACAACTCCAGTTTCAAAACTCAGAGAAGGAAGAAGTCCATCCTGTGTGCGTTTTCAGCTTCAAGAGCTTACTTTATCTTAACAACCCTACAAGAAAAGACACAGCACAATTCAAATTTCTCCCTGCCACCACAAACAAAAACACAACTAGCAATGTGATAAGGCATTCCCTGTTTGGAGGCCTTAGTATGTCCTGAACAGATACAATCAATTCTATCACTTGAGGGGTCTTGGATGACATTATCATCCTCATCCTATTGCATGAGAACTCCACATAGGGTTATGGAGCTTTCTTCCTTCCTCCTCTTCCTCCTCCTCTTTTATTCCAGAGCAGTAAATCTTACTGCCACCTACTAAAAATCCCATAGTTTTATTTAATAAAAGTATACATTACAGAAGATCACATTGGCGAGAACTTGCACAAATCCCAAAAGGAGAGACATATGTGAAAAGTTCCACTCAGTATTTGAAATTTAGTTCTCTAAAGCTGCCTAAATAAATAAAGGTGTCCTCAATAACAATTAAAGTCTTACTTTTGCATTCCACATGCCAAAAACATTTCCTGCCTCCTGCTAAACAATTCACATCTATTCCTGGAGAAGGCCCTGTCTCTTCAGGAAATAAAATAATCTAGTTTCCATATCTAAACTGAACTGCAAACTTAAGTTTCTAGCACGTTAAAAAAATTCTAGGTTGCACCTAAACAATAGCAAGTGCTCACTAAATGGGGATTCTGATCAAAACCATCACATTCTCAATATTATTCACAGATTTTTTTTAAACACAAAACTGACTAACAGCAACCTCTCCAAAAGATACTTTCTTCCATTGTTCTCTATGTAAGATTATAAAGAATAGAAATAATCTTCAATTATCTACATAGTGCCCAATTTACCTAATACAATAAAGATGCTAAAAGAGATCATATTTGATAGCTGAATTTCTTAAAGGGACAAATTAATGCAAAATAAAACATTCATCATTCTGTTATCAGCCCTCTTTAGTTTGGTAAGAAAAGGAGATGCACCAAAGCAGCTGAATCTTAATTTCCTTTCTTGCTGGCACTACCCAAAGGAATCAGACATTCCATGATTAACCTGCTTATTCAGGATAACCCAAATTGATTAGTTATTATGCAGCCTTTATTATAGCTAAACTGTGATTGGCTTCTAAATTATAATTACAGACTTGAAAGGTTTATCCATTACACTGATGAAAATATGCAAAGTTACTGATTCCACAGAATGCTCCAATATTTTGGTAGAAAATAGGCAATGGCTTGACTCTTAAAAGGTTGAAAATAGATGCGCTATAATAGATGCATTCTTAATGTATGTTATACTGCAGTATATGGTGCCTGTTCCTCCTGGACAACCTGCTTCCTGGCTCATTCTCCATGTCAAGAAGTATTTAAATTGCGCTCCAAGGCATAATTTATGTACAGTTTTTCCAAACTTATGTTCCATTGCATTTCCACTGGAGCAAAAAGTTGTTTTTTTTTTAAGTCTACGGAAACAAATTTTCTATCACAGGAGCTTTGCTTCTTGATCAGGAATTCTGGGGATTTTTTTTTCTTTCAAAACAAGTTCTACGGTCTTAAAAAAAAGTTGGAAACTCCCTGATTTACCAGACTCTATTCTTTCCCCCACCCGGATATCTTAATCTTCGTTTGTTTGCAGCAGCTTCCATAACTTTTCGTATCCGATTCCTGTTTTGTTTTGTTGTTGTTTTAAACGCTCTGGGGCAAGGTCGCCTTCCTCCTTGCCCGGCACCATTTCATTTTCGCAACCTCCGACCTGTGAAATCCGTTCTTTCAGAGCCAAAACGATTGCGATGAAAATCGAGCAAATAAATTAAAAACAAAGTACTTTTCCCACTTTCGCTTTCGCCAGCCCTTAGGGTGCGAAAACCGGCCGCCCTTCATGCTTCCTGGAAATCTATCCCCATAAATCCCCATCCTTCTACAAACCTGGGTTTCCTGCGTTTCGCCCTGGATCCTCAGTCGCGTCCTTTTAAAAAAGGTCTACTGTTACCTTTTACCTACAGTCCAGAAGCCGCTACCTACCGTCGCTCCTTCGCGGTTAATCTCTTGGGCCTAACACTCGGCTTCCAGGAAATCCTATTATTTCCGCCCGTCCACCCCACGGATGGATTACATCCAGAGTTTGCAACTCCCTAAACTGCACGGCGCGCGTCCCGCGGCGGACAAGGAAAACTAACAACAACAACAACAACAATAATAATAAAAACAGCTCATCCTCTCTCCCGGAGATCCAGGTAAAGGCCCAGGGAGCGCAAAGCCGCGGGACGCTCGAGCCACGTCTCCCTCCGCCACTCGGCTGCTGACCCCCGACCGCCCCCCCCCCGCCCTTCCACACCCGCCCCCAAGACCGGCCTTCTCGAGCCCACCTACCGCCTGGCTCGTTTTTTCCGCTCACGGAAAGTGACCGGCCGACCGGCCTCCAGGATGCTCACTGCGCAAACGCGGAAGTGTGCTGGATGAAAGAAGTGCCCAGGGTGAGTTTGCGCGGCGGGAGGAATTCCGCTGGAGTTCAGACGTTGAGGACGTCCGGTTGAGAAGTTCTCGCACGGTCGTCGTGTGTCTGAGATCTTTCTTTCTTTCTTTCTTT
>JAEANM010005681.1:0-19353 GCA_017656035.1 Myanophis thanlyinensis
TTTTAATTTCAGTTTCTCACAAAAAGTCCAGTAATGCTTCATATCACTTTAATCACCATTTGTTAAGGAAACCACAATTGATCTATTTAATTGCACCAAACTCTAAATAAAACAGGAATGGAAAATCCTAAAGTCTAGTATAGACCCATTCTTCTCAACTTTGGCAACTTTAAGGTGCATAGACTTCAATTCCCAGAATTCCGCAGGAAGCATCCCATTCTGTGTGGATTATCTCTCTGCACCACGAGAAGGAGCGTATCAGATAAGTCCAACGCCCCTTTTAAACTTGCCAAGATTGGAAAACACTGATCTACCGATGGGGATTTTTCCATTCCTCTTTTACTGGTTCTTACTTACTTATGAGCAATCATAATGCAAAATCCCTACTTCCACCCCATCTCAGAGCAATGATAATGCAAAATCCTCACTTCCACCCCATTCCAGAGTAACCACAATTCCCTCACTAACCTGCTTTCCAGTTCTATTCTCCTGTGTGTAGGACAACAAAAGAAAATCATGTGATTACCAGTTTTAAAAAAGTTCAGTCCGACCTTCCAACTTCTCAGGGAAGAAAAGATCTCACGAGGTTGGAAAGTCTGACTGAACTTTTTTTAAACTAGTAGTCTTTTGTTGCCCTGCATGCCACAGAACAGAGCTGGAAAGCAGGTTAGAGAGGGAATTGTGGTTGCTGCAGGATTTTGCAGGAGGCTCTCCAGGCTAAAAATGGACCATGCCGGGGAGGGGGGGAGAGACTTATGATGTGTGATCCCCTTTTGTGACAAGCAGGAAGCCAGATTCACTTATTAAATGCAGGGATTCATCAACAATGCTGGCAAGAAAGGTTGTAAAATGGGGTGAAACTCACTTAACAAATGGGTTTCAAGAAGGGTTTCAAGTTAAGTAGCAACAACACTTTTTTTTAATCAGGGAATTAACTAGAGTGATGAATTGGGAAAGACCATTCTTTTCATCAGTGAAAAGTGAAATTGTTACAAAATTTAAATTTCATTTTTTAAGCCTCATTAAATAAAATAAAAATAAAAATAAATTTAAAATGAGAGCCTGAAACAAGATTGGGTCCATTGTCAAAACAAAAACCAGGTGGAAATTACCTTCCAGTCCAGACTTGCTTTCAGTTTCATCATCCACTAAGATAATAAAGCACAAGAATGAAACCTTTGATTCCACTACAGTATAGCCAGAACTAAATAGTCACTAGAATACTTTCATAATGACTTCTTTAGTTTATCTACAATAACCATACTATTCAGAGCTCATCTCTTTTAGTCTAGCGCCATGATGGCAAACCTATGGCATGGGTGCCACAGGTGGCACGCAGAGCCATCTTGCTGGGCACATAAGCTGTCATCCAACTTACCTCCAGCTGAGCATGTGCAAGCAATTGCACATGCAAACATGCACAATTGCAGAGACCCAGCTGGTCTTCGGGCCTCCGCTGTGCATGCGTGTGATTGCAGCAGGAAATCCAGCTGGTCTTCGGAGCTCTCCTGCACACACACACACGATTGCTCATGTGTGCGTGAGTGCCTGTGCACAGTGCGCATGCATGCACAGATGGTGCGATTGCATATGCAGCGCACATGGAGGAGCAGCACGCAAGTGCAGATGGCATGCGCAAAATGTGTACTTTTGGCACTGGGTAAGTAAAAGGATCGCCATCACTGGTCTAGCCTGTCTAGAGAAGCTGTACTTCTTTGCCCAGAAGTATAGCTTATTAGATAAATCAATATAATTCATTTAAAAGAATGCATATTAATTTTTCCAAAATGTGTACTTGCTACAGTGATGTTTCCAAATAACTTTAATTCTGAGTATCCTGTTGTGGAAGATGAGAAGGATTAGTAAATAGATTAGAAAATCACTAACTAGAAACTTGAGACCAAGGGCACGGTCAAGCATGTCGTCAGTTTGGAGTCGCTGCACCCTTGTAAGAGATCTACTGTATGTTCAGCCCTCCTTGAGCCTGTTGACTTATCTGGCACCAATTTGCCTTCTGTATAGGTTGCATGGAATATACTTGTAGTCTTTTGAATTCTGTCCTGGTTCCTGATTTCCTGTGCCTGACAAAACTAAGTGTTTACCCCATATAGTATACCTAATGTGCATTCTATTAGCTATGGGGAACTGAATTAAATAGGATTTTAATCTTTCTTTTCTCTCAATAAAGAAAGGTATTGGCATAAAGAATTGTATAATTGGAAGTAATTGATCCATGAATTGATGTAAATCTAATGGTGGAATATTAGCAAAATTTCAGGAATTATGCTTTGGAATTAACCAATAGTAAAATAATTAATTCAAATTTGATACATTTTAAAATATTTTTTCAAGAGTATTTGGAAGTATTGGAAATGTATTTGGAATTCTTTTCTGAATGCCACAATTATTGAGAAATGTAAGCATAGAGAAAGCAGAATGTTGAGAAAGAAAAAGATAAAAAGTTATAAGAAAAATAGACTTTTATTAATTAGACTTTTAGCTGTGTCTAAAGAAGGGAGAGGTACGTTTTTGTGTAATTGTAAAAAGTTAGCTCATAATAATAGACACATTTACTCACATGGAACTACAGTATCTAACTAATCTGCAGGTGCTTGCTTTGTTCTTGAAAACTAATCAGGATCTGCCAGATTGCAAAGAACAGGTAAAACAGGTACAGCTTTATTGACAATAGTTTGGATCACATTTCAAAAAGTCTCCTCTGACTGCTATTTTGGGATACCATTCATGATGCCCTCAACCATTTGTACATTTTGAAGGTAGTCTCCTATGAGTTAATCATTACAGTTTCTGAATTTGTTACTCTCCATCAGAGACTTTCACATCCTTTCTGTTTCAAAAGCATGAAACTCTAGATCATATTAGATGAAGTAAAGTCAACCTGAACTGATTCCACCACATTGTGAAAAGGGGGCATTATTTCTTGCCTGGTACGCCTCTAGAGATTGCATGTTCAGAAATTTTCAAAATAAATATTGGAAATTACAGTATCAGTAGGAACAGTTTGTGCAGTGAAGAAAATAAAATATTTGCCACTGTTTTTTTTTTATACTGAATTATACTGAGTTTATTCCCATGGACCTTATATACAGTATATGAAGTTATATTCCAAAATCAAAAGAAAGTTAAGTTTCTGATAAATTCTTAATTTTATTAGATATGTTTGTGCTTATTAGGCCTGCTTCTCCAGGCTGCTTTTATTAATTTTCTAATATTGAAACTATACATTTCACTGTATACAGCATGCATGTATAGGAATTGTAGACTAATTTAAGTACTGAATCTTGCCTTTGGATGTAATAAAGTATTCAAGTGAGAACTGGTATTTCTGAGCTTAAAGAATGTAACTTCCACACCACAATGTGGTATTAAATATTAAGTGTGTTACAATCTTCCCAAGACGATGGATCTTGTATACCAGGGGTATCAAGCTCAAGGCCCATGGGCCAAATCCAGCTCACAGGGATCTGGCCTTAGATCTGGCCTACAGGGCTGTCCTGGAAGCAGCAAAGGACCAGACGGCAGTTCCTCTGCCAGCGAAAATGCTGAGCTCCATTTTTGCTGGCAGAGGGTTGCAGGAGGCCGTTGTACCTGAAAACAGAGCTCAGGAGCCCATTTTCACTGGCGGAGAGCTGGGAGTGCCACAGGTACCCCTAATATGCGTGACATCAAGCTGGCCATATCCACATTGGCCACACACCCTGAGATCAAATGCAACACTGATGCAGCCCTCAATGAAATCGAGTTTGACACCCCTGTTGTAGACCATTCCAATCATTTACTTTGGATGTACTCTGAGTTCTAACTAGAAGAGGTATTATCTTGGCCAAAATGGTAGAAGACTTTGTGCAAGGATCTCTACATATTTTGCTGCAGAAAAGATAGTCAATGATATGAAACAGCAATTGAACATAGTTATTGAAATTAGTCAGCTCCAAAGTGTAGGTGTTAGTTCTGCAAAATAGACAAGTGTAAAGTTAGTCATAAAGTTTCCAAATAATGAAAAAGCAGGTAAATTCTTGAAAGAATTTCTGAGCTGATGTTCATAAAAGTTCATAAAAGATGCTTCTGAAAAGCTTTTTAATAACTTGGCCTGACCCAGGGCAGAATATTGTTTCTTGCAATTTATTTTATTTATTAAATTGTATCCTGTCTTTATTACTTTATAAGTAATTAAGGAGGTGGACATACATAATTGCTTTCTCTTTCTTCTTGTCTTTCTCTTCCTTTCCCCCATAATAACAATCCTATGAGGTGAGTTGGGCTGACAAAGAGTGACTGACCTAAAATCACCCAGCCAGCTTTCATGCCCAAGGCAGGACTACAACTCATTGCCACCTAGACCAGCACCTTAACACAAAACTGATTCTCCAACAATCTAACAAATTTGTCCCTGAGAAACTGTTGTACATTTTGGGGTGATATAAATCACAAACTATACACAATCTCACATCTTAAGTTGCATTTTTGTTACTTCCATCTCTCCAAATTGTGCTGAAATGCAACTATATGTATTGCTGGTGCTGTTCAACTAATCCTGATAACAGCACTTGCAAAGGCAATCAATGGAGAATCAGCTCAAGGCAACTCATTTGAAGCAGTGAGAGCCAGTGTACTGTAAAGTTTGCTTGTTTGAATAAGGAAATGCGGATATCAAGAAAGTAAATACCAGCTGTTCCTGAGGCAAGTAAGGCTGTAATTATGTTGATGTATTCCTCTTGCTTGGTGGCTCATCTAGAAAAGATACTATTCTGGGGACATAATCAAGTTAATATGTTTCATAGGTTAAAACCTGATGATAGTCAACCAGCCTTTGCACATGAGCTAAAAAGGAAGGGTCGAAACTGGGACAGTGGAAAGAAAAGCAATCTTCATAGTGGCTAAATCAAACCTGCCAGTTGTAATCTCACTTCTTAGAGAACAGCTGTCATGTAAAAGGCAATATTTAAAGCCAATATGTTTGCATTACAATTATATTTACCTTTCACATCTTCTGGGCATTATTCATTTCCTGCCTTATTGCTCAGTTTCACATTTTATTTTTCATAATGAAGCTTTTTAATCCTCAGTGAACTGATAATTGCTGTTTGCTACAGAAAAAAATCTTAGTGTTGTGATTTAGAAAAGTAGGATCACAGATGTTGCAGGTAGTATTTCTTAATATGAAATCAAAAGGGTCTAATCAAAAGTTTGATGAAAAGAATTATTAGATTTGAGACTTTCCAAATCTTTTCAGAGCAAAAAAAAGTAACTTATTTCCAGAGCATTGGAATTACCTCCTGTTTCATGACAGAGAAATTCTTTCATTCAATTATGAAAATAAACCTATTGTAAAGTATCTATATTTGTTGGCAGAGGTGGGTTTTGGAAGGAGTGAAAATGGATACAGGTAGTGCTCAACTTACAACCATAATTGAGCCCAAAATTTATGTTGCTAAGTGAGAAATTTGTTAAGTGAGTTTTGCCCCATTTTATAACATTTCTTGCCATATTTGTTAAGCGAATGACTGCAGTTGTTAAATTAGTAACACAGTTAATGAATCTGGTTTATCCATTGACTTTGCTTGTCAGAAGGTTGCTGACTGTTACATATTCTTCTTTTCCTAAAGCTCTCAGCAATCCCCACCTGGTTTCCATTCCCATCCAAAGCAGAGTTTAACGATTGTCCCAATTTACTGATTAATCATAGCCAGATCAGATCCTTGAACCCATGGCTATTCTTCTTACTGTTCCTCCATGTAAAGTTAAATTTTTTACCCAGTCACCTTGTTTGAAGATATTCTTTTGAAACTCTTTACAGTTAAGCAACAGTTTCCACTATTCTAAATAATTTTGTGGCACCATAAAATTGGCTTCTGCTCATTTTTTACTCTAAATAATTTGTAAATGCACTTAATAACCAAAGTTCCAACAGAAGTTTAGAAGACCCCATTGCTTATTTCACTAGATTCAAACAATTTGCAATGAAATGAAATTAACTTTTGCTGCATATGTTTTAGTTGCAGGAGAACAATGCATTATGCATTTCTGTCATTTATAATTATTTATTATCAGAACTCCATACATGGTAAATCTTGTCTGTAATCAACTTGGTGTTTTAATGTGACCTTGAATCTTTATTGTCTCCCTAAATGGATACTTCCAGATGGAATGTGTAACATTAATAACCCCGAAGGCAAACACCCATATGGTTTTGTTAACTATTGTTTGTTTATGGAGACATTTGTTTGGTGCAAATTAACCTATAAATGAAGATAGATTGGATTTTTTTTAAGAGTTGCAGGAGAGAGTATAGTGAAAATCTTTACTACTGGTAAAAGGCATTCCAAATAGAATATACACAATAACAAATACAGTTTTTATATAATAGTTTTACTAACTATTATAATTATAATAATAAAAACTAATATACTGGAAATAATAGAATAAAGGGGAGTAGAAGGTGCAAAAAAGAAAGAAAAAAGTGAAAAAATAGAAAAAGAAAAATATAGTAAAGAATGTTAGAGTTTGTTGCAGCATATCCAGCACTCACACACAAATAAATGATTCAGCAGGATTCAATTACTTATAAGAGACTGGTTTATATAATATAAAATATAATGCATGTATACAGTACCCATGTAGGCTTTTCCATGGTAGAGAAAAGAAGAAATTAGCAAGTGGAAACAGCACAGAATGGAAGTAAGCAATACAGGCCCAGGCAAAGAGAAACAAACTCTTATACAGAACAATTAAGTTAAGCCATGGCTAGGCTCCAGACTGTCTCTTGTGGCTCACACAACAACTACTATGTTGCAGTTACCAAACAGTCCCCATTGACTGACCTAGTTGTTATGTCTCTTCATTGGCTGACCTTGTTGCCATGTCTATTCCAATTCATGAACTCTTATACACTGATGAAGAAGAAATATATAAAATGACTTTCCATCTTCATCACAAATATAAATAATTTAAATAATAATCTATTTTAATTTTGATCAAATAAATCAATTTGTATTTCTTCCTTTCATTTCTAACAATCTTAATCTTTAGCCCCCTGCCTGTAATGTTGAAAAACTTGGTTTCTCTTCATTTTTTCTTTATTCTTTTTCACAAAATTCTTCAAATCTTTAACAAACATGTTTTGTAAATCCAATATAGGAAAATTATCCAAGTCGCTCTCTTGGTTTGTTGTTTACATATCCCTTTTAATTATTAAGATATCTTCTAGTTTCTTTTGCATCTTTTTAATGTCATTCTTGGAGAAATCCACTCTCAATTTGAACTCAGTCTTGATGGGTAGAAATTATTCCTCTTTAATAACATTGTTTAGACGCAAGCTAGCTATAGAGGCATACACTTTTAACTTCTGGGTCAGTTGTTCAAAAATATCCTTAGTGTGTTTATAACTTTCTAAAATCAGAGTTTTAATCATCCCTTTTCTACTTATTAAAAATATGTTTTTAAATTCTTAAACTATATATATAAATCTTATTTTACTAGAGAGTAAAAGAAAAGTTATCCAGTGCTAGCAAACTTGTCAATCCAAAGGTTCCTAATAGCTGAAAGAGCAGTTAACAAGCAATTTCTGAAAGAGATTCAGGTTTTAATGCACTCTTTTTGGCGGATGACTTTGAGCCAGTCATACTCCCTCCGACCCAGAATGGGACAACTTGCCACAGCCAACTCACTGTGGCCAATTCTCCATGGCCAACTTGCCATAGCCAACTCTCTATGGGGCAACTTTCTATGGGATAACTTGCCACATAATAACTTGCTATGGGACAATTCAACAATTCAATTTCATTATTTAAAATAAATTTAAAAAATTAATTTTTGTCATTCACATTTCATTCTATCACTCCTTTTTCATTCTTTCTTTAATGATTCTATTGCACCATCTTTTTATTATTAGTGTCACACTTGTCCTGCAGTGAGTTGTCCCACAATGAGTTGGCCATGGCAAGTTGTCCCACAACAAGTTGGCAGCAGCAAGTTGGCTATGGTGAGTTGGCCATGGTGAGTTGGTCATGGTGATTTGGTCATGGTGAATTGTAATAGACCCTCCCTCAACCCAACCTCTCTGTTGTGAGAAAGAGTAGGAAAAGGGATCATTACGTATCATGCCTTGAATTCCTTTAAGAAAGGTGTCATATAAATCTATCTGACCATATATTTATCATTATTTATTCAGTCTTATCTCAGTCTGGGAAGAACTTTGTTCTGAATCATATTTGATTCTGAAACTTGGAACTTTACAATTACCCTTCAAGACTCTGAATGTGTTTTTTTTTTTCATTCGGAATATAGTTGGGATCTAACCACTAGAAAACAGTAAGGTTCTTTTTTCTCCTATCCCTATGGATAGGTAACTATCTTTAATTTTTCCAGAGAATCCCTACATAAACAGATTGATCTTGAAATTATAAAAGATAGATCAACCATATGTGCAAGCCTACTAATCCAAGACCTACCTTACAAAGTGCATAGAAATTATTGTCCTATTATTTTCAGTTGAAAATAAAGGTTAAGAAGAAAATAATATGATCTTGACCTAAGTTTTAAACCATTAGGATTTGCGTGCTTGACTGCCTCTTTCATTTGTGTCTGTATGCATGTTCAAGCTTTTTTCATTTGGTTAATCTATACTTTTATTATTAAAACTAAAATCTGATTCATTATTCATTCAATAAAAGCAGCACATTCATTTTGTTTCCTTTTTTCAACTACACAGCCTGCTTGCCAAGGTGCAAAGAAACCCCACCAACTATTTTTCAAGGACACATCGTTGCAACCTAGCTTACATTTCATTGCTACCCTGCTTCTGAGGCTGCCTGAGGTATCACAGTAGAAAGTACTATTTTGCCTCATATTGAAAGACAAGTCCCCATATGTGAACATAAGGCACATGAAGGAAAACGTTCACAAGTCAGCAAATTTCTGAGCTCGATTTGGTCCTGCAAGTCTGTTCTGAGACCACCCCTCTTTTCCTGTGGCTGGGCTCCTGTGCCTTCATAAAAATTTTGAAATTGAGCATCTCTCTCATTTATGGAGTCTAATCTTTCTTATTTTGGAGGAATTAGACATGGGAATATTGACGTAAGTTATGACTGAATGCAGATCTACCAGACCATCAATATTCCAATTGATAAGCAAAAATAAAGTTATCTGTTTCATGGCATTATTAGGTTCACAAAGTAAGAAATCGTTTGTGCCACTCGGGCAAAAAGATCTGATTGCTGTTACTTGTGGATTGTCATGAGACTTAAAAGATGTCACCTTGCATACTGTCTGTAAGAAAGACACTGTGGACATGGTGTAGTAGAGGAAAGGGGGAAAGTAAAAAAGCCCTAGAGCAGTGGTGGAATTCAAATTTTTTAATACCAGTTCTGTGGCCGTAGCTTGGTGGGTGTGGCTGGGGGGGTCATGTGACAGGGTGGGCAGTTTCTGTAAGCAGGGCAATAAAGATTACGCTAGAAATAACACCAGAATGTTTTTTTCCTGCCTTCCTTACAGGATTAACCCTGTAAAGTGGGAAAAAACAAAGATTTCTTCTAACAACCGATTATCTGAACTGCTTAGAAAATTTACTACCGGTTCTAGAGAACCTGCTACAACCTGCTGGATTTCACCTCTGCCCTAGAGGCAGAAAGTTGTAGGGAGATTTTTTTTCTATACTGATATATTCTCCGTCGAGTGTAGAGAGGTAATCCACAGGATGGGTTTGTCTGTCATTCCTAGATCTTGTGACTGAGTTGAAGGAGTATAAAAAGGCCAGGCTCCTCCCCTTTGCCAGCTTTTCTACTCAGTCAAAATCTAGGTCTGACTGACAGAAAGTGTCTCCCTCTCATACTCGACAGAAAAACCTTCAAAAACTTCAACTGAATCATCAACCGTGAGTTTAATTAGGATCTCTACATAATTTATTTTTATCTTTAACAAGCTGGAACTGCTGGATCCAGGGATTATCATTTGACCCTTTTTAAAAAAGGCAACCATTACAGCTGTTAAAATTTTCCCGCCCTCGCCTCCTTTAACTAAAGAGTCAAACCTCTCAATTCGCAAACCTTTCAGAGCGAAAGTGTAAAGGATAATTTAGTTTATTCTCGACTGAGACACTTTAACCTTATAAATGGCTCACCCGCCGCTTCTAGTTACAAGCGGCAAACGACCTTAAAAATTTTTAAACGAGCGAGCAGCAAGCCGCGGGAATGATTGATGAGCCTAACAGAAGGCAGGCAAGTGTCTAGGGAGTGTTTCAGTGATTTCCCAGCCCCGCTGTTGCTACCGAGGCAGCGGGTGAGTGGCACAGTGCCCGTGGTTGCTTCCGAGGCCGCAGGCCACTATACGAGACAGCCTTGACTACATCAGCAGCACCGGACCTTGCTTTGCCTCAGCCCATCCGATCCCCGGGTGATTGTGCCAGCCGCATAGAGGCCCGCTGCTCATAACGCGGGAAGTGGCCTATCTCAATCTATCAGATAAGCTGAGTATGTCGCTGCAGCCGCTACCGAGGCCACAGCTAATTATCACCTAGAAGACTGCCAGATAGGACAGTTGCTCCCAAGGCCATCTTTATTTGGCAGCTTGCAATTTCCCCCCCCCCCTTGAGTGGGGAAGGGTACATTTGTCATATATACATAGGTATATTATTCTATCTCCAGCGACTTATATTGCTTCATAGTCAATCACACCACCATTTGAATTATAGATTTATCTCAAGTTACCAGATCTCACTGAGGTCGCTACCGAGACCACAGCTGGATGGGCTTTCCTCCCTATAGTTTATTGCTGCTTGGGAGACGCAATCAGGATTTTACCACAAATAATATTAAGAAATCCTTGTTATATTAGTAAAATGGCTAATTAAGCACCATTATTTTCCTTATGCTTAAGCCTACCTAGGCCTTGGACGATAGGAAATTGATTTCATTACACCCCCTTTTAACTAAACTATTATCATTCTTCTATCTTAAGGAATGATGTATCACTCCTTTGGTATCCCTACCCAAGACTTATCACCTCAGCCAGGCTCAGGCAGAAAATGCACCTCCAAGAGGAAGCACTTGACATCTGACACAAAGGCCAAGAAGCCCAAGGTCAAAGGTTCCTCCAAGATCACAAGAGCGGAAGAGAAGGAGCTCTCTGCTGACAGTGAGCCTTAGAGCGCCAATGTGCCAAGACTGTTAGGAGCCAATCACATACTGCTCCTTCCTCAGTTGAGGAAGCACAAGTTATACGGTCTGCAACTCCAGCATTATCTCCTGAGCGAGATATCATCTCTCAGGATGCGCAGCTTGCTCCTGAAGTACAAGAGGGACTTCAAAGCAATGTTTCTCTCTTACCTGAAGGCGTAGAACCACAGGGAGGCACTCTTGGTTCCATTACCAATCCCATGGAGGCCTTTCAAGTGCAACTTCTGGCACAAATGAAGGAGTTGATTGCGGTGGCAATCTCTCAAACACAATCTTCATTCAGGGCGATACCCATCCAGGGCACCTCCACAAATCAACCATCGTCGGCATTGTCAATACCATCCATGATATCCGGCGATGACCAGGATTATGTTGTGCCTGAATCTCCTGATTCATCAGAATACTCTTCCATTCATTCGAGAGAAGAAGACCTCATCTTATCTGATGATGGGGGCGATTATTCTGAATCACCTACTGTTTCAGGCCTATTTCACCCTTCTCTCTTTAAGACACTTCTCACCAAAGCTAAAGTAGTCACTCAGCTTGACAAATCTTCATCATCCACTGAGCAAAAAATGGAGCCCAAGCAGGAGGCAGCCCAGCTTTTGTTCTCCACCAAAACCACCGAGTCGGAGGAGATACCAGCACCTCTGCTTTTTACATAAAAGATCTCATAAAAAAGCAATGGGAAGTTCCGGATGCCAGCCAGCCTCCTCTTAATTCCGAAAGGCTATTTTATAATGTTGCAGGAGAATTGGCACTAGAGCTCCCCAAAGTGGACACTCCAGTCCTGGCACTGGTTTCCACCAGTACATTGGTCACTGATTCTGATGACATCTTGAAAGTGGAGGATAAAAAGCTAGAACAGGTGCTCCAAAGAAGTCACCAGGTGGCTCCCTGGGCTGTCAAGGCCTCAACATCGGCCTCCTTTTTCAATCGGGCAATCCTGCTCTGGCTTCACAAGTTACAGTCCTGTCTTACAACGGATGACATCCATCTCCATCAGGATGTTAATAAATTAATTGCAGCGGTCAAATTTCGGCAGATGCCACTTTGCATGCAGCCAAGTTTGCTGCTAGGTCAATCGGATCATCCGTCGTGGGTCGATGCCTGATTTGGCTAAAACACTGGCAGACGGATCAACACCAGCAGTGGAAGCTTTCTTCAGCTCCCTTTGCAAGATCACATCTGTCTGGAGATGCCCTGAAGCCAGTCATCATAGAATCAAAGGATGGCAGAAAGAAGATGATCTCTGGATCCCAAACATCGGATTGCTGGAGACCCACCTTTTTTTATCGCCAGTCCTTTACATCACCGGACAACTTTACTTCCTTGAACCAATGCCCACTGACCTACCGTCAGCAGTCCTCAGACCACCAATAGTCTTCAGACCACCAGCAGTATTGGCCCTACAGGGCCAGACAACAGCCCTACAGACACAGACCCTTTTGAGGAGGCCACTGTAAGCCATTTTGGCATTCAAAGTGACTCTGGACCAGACCCTCCCATTGGTGGCCGCCTTACCTTCTTTTCAGACCAATGGGAGGAAACAACCAATGGGAGGAACATCGACATCTGGGTAAGGCGGACGATTCGCTATGGCCTCACCTTGGACTTTCTCGAGATACCACACAACAGGTTCATAGACTATCTGATGTCCAAGAACCCCACCCATCAGGCTCTCATACAACAAGCAATCAACCACCTGCTAGAAATCCAGGCCATTCAACCTGTACTGGACGAATTTCGAGGTCTAGGCTTTTACTCCATCCTCTTTGTCATACTGAAGATGTTGGGAGGATGGAGGGCAATCCTAGTCCTCAAGCATCTGAAGCAGTTCATTTCTTACAAAAAGTTCAAGATGCATACTCTGAAAAGCATTCTATCCCTCTTGTACCCTGTGCCAGTGCACCCCTGCCACCAGCACTTCCTGCACTTTTATTACAGGGATCAGCACTATCAATATTGCACACTCCCCTTCCATCTTTCCTCAGCCCCAAGGACTTTCACAAAAATAATGGCAGTCCTAGCTGCCCATCTCCATCAAATTGCGATACGTGCTCATGTCTATCTAGACGACATCCTAATACAGTCCACTTCTGGAGTCATGGCAGAGCAAGAAATTCAAACCACTCTTGCGTTATTACACAGTCACGGATTTTCCGTGAACAAAGCAAAGAGTCAGTTACAGTCCACCACTTGCCTGCAGCACCTGGGAGCAATAATAGACATGAGCAGGGAAATGGTATTCCTGTCCCCCAACAGGAAACTCAGTCTCCAATGGCTGGCTCACAAGATCTATCAGCAACGGAAAACATCCCTGGCATGTCTCTTCCAGTTGCTGGGCAAAATGGTGTCATGCATCGACATAGTACCATGGGCCAGACTCCATTCACATCGATTGCAATGGTTCCTTCTTCCACATCAACGTGTTGGTACCAGTCATTCCATGAAAAAGTACAAGTTCCAAAAGCGGTCCTTCTCTCTCTTCGCTGGTGGATGTCAGCAAAAATCCATGATGGTTGCCCTCTTCACGAGCCAGTCCAGACGATCATCACCACAGACACCAGTCTCTTTGGCTGGGAGGCACACCTTTGACACCACATGACACAGGGCCGCTGGACTTGGACGGAGAAATCTCGCAGCATCAATTGGTTAGAGATGCGAGCAGTATACCTTGTGCTCCGCAGCTTTCAATCCATCATCCAAAACCATCACATCTTGATTCTCACGGACAACGTGGCAGTGAAAGCACACATAAACCGCCAGGGAGGAACCAGGTCCTCCAAGCTGATGAATGAGACCCATCATCTAGCCACTTGGGCAGAACACCACCTACGCTCAATACGAACCAAACACATCGCAGGCTCCAGCAACATCACGGCAGACTGGTTGAGCAAGACCACTCTCGATCGTGTGGAGTGGTCCCTGCACCCTGCATTGTTCCAACAGCTGCAGAACTGATACGGCCCACTGCAAGTGGATCTGTTCGTAACACCAATAAATGCGAAACTACCTCAATTTTACTCCAGATTCCACACACCAGGAGTGGAAGCAATGGATGCCCTATGGTCCACTTGGCCCAAGGGTCTCCTGATGCATTTCCTCCCATTGCCCTGATCCCCAAGGTGTTGCAGAAAGCAAGAGAAGAAAGGGCACAACTGTTAATTCTAGCTCCCTATTGGCCTCGATGGCCATGGTTCACAGAGCTACTCTGGCTTTCCGTCTCCCACCCATGGAGACTTCCAATATCTCGGTGGCCTCTGACACAGGGCGAGATATCTCATCCGGACCATGGCTGGCTTCAGTTAGTCGCTTGGCTATTGAACGCAGCTCTTTAACCTCTATTTCACCTCAGATCATTAAGACCATCAAGGCCTCACACCGACCATCTACCTTGTAGCATATATGAGGCCACATGGCAGGCATTTGTTTCCTGGTGTCGAAACCATAATCACAACCCGATGCGTGTCTCCTTAGCCCAATTTCTTGAATTTTTGCAAAAAGGGCTGGATAAAGGGCTTCATCCTAATACACTCCGCAGACAGATGGCAGCCATTGCACCCGACTGTACAGAGATTCCTTCAAGGGGCCAGTAATTTACGTCCACCAGTAGTTCATCGATTTCTCACATGGGAACTCCCCACCGTGCTGGAGGCACTTACGAAACACCCATTTGAGCCTTTGCAGTCCGCATCGTTGAAGCTCTTGACCTGGAAGGTCTGTTTCCTCACCGTGATTACATCCACATGTAGAATCTAGGAGCTTTCGGCCCTCTCAGTACATCAGGATCATCCTACGGCTCGACCCTGCATTTGTGCCAAAGATTAATTCACCCTTTCACAGAGCCCAGGAATTAATTTTACCCAACTTTTGCCCTTCATCCTCACACCATCTGGAGGTAAGGTGGCACAAACTAGACGTATGGAGAGCCCTTCGTATTTATATCTCTCGAACTCTGACATTCTGAAAGACAGAAGCGCTATTTGTCAGGTTCCATGATAATTCGTTAGGACAGAAGCATCTCCCTCCATCATAGGAAAATGGCTTTGAGCATGTATTGCAGCGTCATATGAATACCAAGGACTCGAACCACCATCAGGCATTACCGCTCATTCAACCAGGAGCCTGGCAACATCGGCAGCATGGTCTACACAAGCTTCGATTGAAGAAGTCTGCAGAGTGGCTACTTGGGCCTTGCCTTCGCCGTTCATAAAACATTACCGGATTGACTCATTTGCTTCAGCAGAGGCAGCCTTCGGCAGAAGGGTTTTGCAGAAGGTCCAAACAGTTACATCACCACAGGACCTGAACGCATCCCTTCCTACATGCCGATAGCTTTGGCATGTCCATCCTGTGGATTACCTCTCTACACTCGACAGAGAAGGGGTGTTGGACTTACCTGATACGCTCCTTCTCGTCATGTACAGAGGTAATCCAGCCCTCCCGATACTCTCCAGGTCCTGGGTTCGCCATAAAATGATGAGACACAAGGAGTTTGATTTTGCTTTCGTTAAAGCTGGCACAGAAGAGGAGCCTGGCCTTTTTATACTCCTTCAACTCAGTCACAAGATCTACAAATGACAGACAAACCCATCCTGTGGATTACCTCTCTACACGACGAGGAGCGTATCAGGTAAGTCCAACACCCCTTTTTCTCCCATTTTAAAATTTGGAAGAAAGAACATGAACATAATAGTGAAGCATCTTCAAATTATTTTCTTCAAAGAGAAGCACCTTCAGATTCTCCCCCAGTAGGATAATATAATCCAGACAATACATTATTGTATTATTTCTGTTTGTTTGACTGGTCAAGGGACCCTTAGATTAAGATTCCAGCAAGGCACTATATACTCTTGATAGCACTTGCAAAGTTCTGTAAGATTTGGGATGGGGGAGAGTGGGATTTTCTATTAACATTTCATTATTTATATTAAAATAAATTTATATAAGTATTCTATTTATGTTTCAATATATTTATTGTCTTATTAATCTTAGTGTTTTCCCCCCGTTTTCTTATTTTTGTTTGTTGCTACTATGGTGGCAGCTGTTAATATGAACAGAGCTACTTGTTAGTAGTTGCTTGTGATGATTTTTTTTTTCAGAATGCTCCAGATGTTGTGTCATTGTAAAGTATTCAAAATTAAATAAATCATACTCCCGTTTTTTTGATAGTGAATCTGGATTTTCCAGACCTATATCTGCTGGGAAAATAAAATAGGCCATGTCCAATCTTCGCTGCTAAAATCAGTGCTGCTGCTATAATAAATATGGACAAGTAACCCCTCACTTCCACATGTATGATTTTTTTAGTAAAAATAGCAGAATGAAATACCAGTACATGCTTGGTTGTAATTGTTCTTTTCTAATGTAGTTGTTTCAGAATAATGGGAAATTTTGCTTCATTTTTATTCCATTTTGTAATGAAATAAATAGATGCTCCTAATCAGAATCACTCGATATTATTTAGAAATGTAAATGAATGGAATGATTACCGGGGTGTGAACTTTCTTCCCCATTGAATCATGATTCAAACAATAAGATGCCTTAGTGATATATTAAAAATTATTTGTTTATCCTTAGCCCAAGAGACAAGGAAAGTTGTTATTTTGTATTTGGTATGCAGAAGGACCCAAGATGTTTTTCCAATTAAGAGCTGGAAATCCTGGGAGCCTAAAAACCATCACTAATTAAAGAAGGCAATGACCACTTGATTGATTACATGCCGTCAAGTTGTTATCGACTCTTACTGACCAGATAGATTTTCTCTATAATGATCTGTCTCTCTGATAATGATCTTTCAGCTCGTTCAATGATTCCGCCATCACCACTGTAACTGAGTCTATCCACCTTATGTAGTTTACACAATATTACAATTCAAGTCTAAATCAGCTTATCCCAGTCTGATTCCTTCTAACTGATTCCTTAAAGCTGTTGATGGCATAGATCCAGGTTATCTGATGAACGGTGTTGTCCTACTAGGTCTAGCCCATCCTTCTTGGGCTGACAGAGAAGGCCTACTGCAGATCCTGTTGGCTAAAGAGCTCCAACTGTCAGGATCCAGAAGAAGAGACTTCTCTGCCTCACACCCACCCTTTGGAATATCCTGCCCTCCAGGGTAGGATATGGCCCCAACCTCCTATCCTTCTGTAAGAGTCTAAAGACCTGGCTCTGCAAGTTGGCCAAGGGACTCAATGGGGTAGTTCAACTCTAAAGGTGGCTGCTAGAGTGATAGCAGACTCCACTCCCCTCTCTGCTCCCCACTCATCCATCTTTTTTTTACCAATCATATTGGTGTATTTGCTGTGTTTCATTTTTCTGTTTTCTTTTTCCTTGGTTATTGCATTGTTCTATTTTGCTTTCATTTTGTTTAAACTTACTTTTTATTTTTTCATTTTTAATGCTTGTGAGCTGCCTTGAGTAGCCCCACAGTGAGATAGGCAGAAAATAAAAAATACTACTACAATTTTTAGAATTCTTCACCAACACAGTCAGGACATACTAGAAGCTGTGTTTGAATAAAATTGAAGTGTACCAAATCCAGATTTTTATTATTACAACCATAGGCCAGAAGAAATATGTATTGACTATACCAGATTTGGCAAATCTGGCTTAAAGCAGCCAAGTTTATTCGTAACGTTTGGAAAAGAACACCACTGAAGAGGGGGGAAATACTATGCAATTGGTGCAGCCCACATCATTGCTTCCCTGCACACTCTGAAGCACCATGAGATCATCATGCCATAAAGCAGTTATTGATAAACTTGCAAGTGGATATGACATTGCAAATAAAAATGTTAGAAATACCTTGTGTCTCAGATGAGTAGTTAATTCATCCATACAATGCACTTGATTATCTCATTCTGCTTTCCTAGTATTTTAATCCATATACAGATAGAAATGATAGAGAACTGATGTGACTATGCATGATACCAGTTTCCCATTTCATTTCAATACAGGGTAAAACCTGATACAAAACTGAGTGTGGAAAGATGTCTCCTAACTAGTGAGATGTCTCCTCAGTAACTCACTAATTAAGCCATTCATTTTTGTATTTCTGCAGTATGAGTCAACCATACAAGTATCCCAAATCCTTTTTCATGAGGAAGCAGTTGAAAAAAAAAAGACAAATTTTTTTTAGAAAGATGTTCTCCAGTCTTTTGGAATGGTGTTGGAGAATGGTCACTCTTCACTGTGTTTAAAACAAGGATACAAGAATATAAGAAATGGAGGGCAGCAGGATATTTGAATAGCTGTATTGAGAAGAAAAGTTTGGCAGATGTGACTAGTCATAGAGGGCTACAAATCTGCAGCTGCTGAAATTCTCCATCAATGTAGCTGTTAAAAGCTCAAGAACCTTCTCCTGTATCTGTATCTGATCATCTGTATCTGATGATCTGTGTCTGTATCTGATCATCTTGCTCATATGTATATGTTAAATGCTCCCCTTAGAACTCATGCAATCCTCAAAACTGCAAAATGGATTAAGAATACTAATCCCTAAAGAATAATGTGATTTGCTAGATCTCACATCACGCTTTCAACAAATAGGGGGTTACTTACTCCAGATTTTAGGCTAAAAGTAACAGCTGTACAATTCTATTTGGGCCTCACAAGTCAGACAGTGAAAACGCCTCCTCAAGAAAGTCTAAATTACTTAGGCTGAATGCCAGATCCTCTAAAAGGCAAACTCTGTGCAGCATAGCTCTTTAATGCCACAGGCAGCTGGTCAGTATCTGTGCCATGTCTGAGGACACAATGAGTCTGGATGAATGGCCTCTGCCCAAATAACTAGAGATAGTCACAAAGCACAGAAAGTAGTGGAGCTTTTATAAAACTGAGTAGGTATCAGGGGTATAATGGTTCATTACTGATATATTGCATGTGAAGCACTGGGAAATAGCTGAAAGTTGGTATACAGCATTGTTGATGAAGTTGTTGATTGGTTGATTGTTGATTTATTGTTGATCAGAGGTTAAAATAAAATGCCAGTATCACTTCTCAGAAAATAGAAAAGAATATGCAGTCTATGCAGTCCAGCAAAACTCTCCTTGGAATTAAGTTCTACTGTGGTTTGTTTTTATAAAGGAGAGACAGACTTGAATTGTGAACAAACAGCTCTTTTTATTAATCAGACAGACACTCCAGACCGACTGAACAA
>JAEANM010005682.1:0-19353 GCA_017656035.1 Myanophis thanlyinensis
ATGATATATAATGGTTATTTTCTGTGCCTGGGGATGATATGATAAGACTGAGAGAAAACAGCTGATTGATAAATTACTATCAAAGCTGCCTAGTGCCTAATTTCAAAAACATTACTAGGCCTTAAACTCAACCACACAAGCATTGCTCTGGGCCCATTACCTAATTAAAAAAACATTATTAGGCCTTGATGACAATCACACACACATTGTACTGGCCCCACTCTCTGTTTAGTTCAGCTAAATATGAGGAAATGTGTGGCCCGCTTACATTCTCCATAATAGTCTCACAAGTAATTTGAAGATCTATCTACTGTTATGGCTCAAAGAGAAAAACTAGGTCAAATAAAACAGGGCAAGGATCAGCTTATGCAGCAGCTGATATTGTGCTAGAACAAAAGAAGCTGCAATATCACAGCTATAACTCTTTTGACTTGCACTGTCCCCCATGGCTGGTATGTTTTGGATTAACCTCTGCTTGACCCTTCTTCTTTGATGATGCTGGAAACTACCTGGATTTGAGAACTTGAGCCTCTAAAAGCACATGCTTAATCAATGAATGATAGTATTATCCAGTACTGTTTTCTAAGGTATGAAATCCTAATGAATCACCAGATTTTGGCTTGGTTACAGTCCATCTAAATTCAACCTGAATCCATGCCAGCACCAAGAGATTCTGTTCTTGGCTTGCTAGATGCTTAGTTTCACTGCTTTTGGCTTTGTTTTCCAGCCCTTCCAAATTCAACAAAAATATCTGAGCTTACATAGTTTATTTGTATTATTGTTACTGTTCTTGTTAAGAACACTTGAATACAAATAGGTATGCAATTTCACCACAGCTTCACTGAAATCGAACAAGGCGTAACTGAATGTATATATTATCAAATTCAAATTCAAATTTTATTGGTCACATACACAGTCATACATGGTACGATATGCAGTGAAATGCTTACGTGACTGCCCGTGACCGCGATTGATAGTAGGGCAGGAGAGTAAGTCTAGACAAAATGGGAGAGCTTAGGAAATAAGTTAGGGATAGTTTAGTGTACATATTGCCTGTGGAAAGAAGCTTTTTCTCAGTCTCTCTGTGTTGGCCTTCAGAGAGCGGAAATGCTTTCCTGACTGCATCGTGGTAAACGATTGTTGGGGTAGCTGGGGTCCTTCGCTATCTTCTTAGCTTTAGTCCAGCAACATTTGTTGCAGATGGAGTGTAGCTCAGGAAGCTTGGTGTGGATGATGCGCTCAGCTGAGCATACCATCCTCTGTAGTGCTCGTCTGTTCTGCATGGTGCTATTCCCAAACCAGGTTGTGATGTTGCCTGTCAGGATGCTCTCTATAGTGCAGGAATAGAAGTTCCTAAGCACCTTCAGTGGATGTCTGAAGTCTCTCAAGCATCTGAAATGGTAGGGACATTGTTGGGCCTTTTTTACCATGGTGTTGATGTGGAAGGTCCATGACAGGTTCTGCAAAATCTGCACACTGAGGTATTTGAAGCAGTCCACTCTCTCTACAGGGCTTCCATTGATGACCGGGGTCTTGTATTTCCTTTCCTGTTTTATACTGAAGTCCACTACCAATTCCTTTGTTTTTCTGACATTAAGGAGGAGGTTGTTTTTCTGACATTAAGGAGGAGGTTGTTTTTCTGACACCAGTTCTCCAGGTTTGTGATCTCTTCTAGGTAGGCTGTCTCATTGTTGTCAGAGATCAGAACCACCACAATGGTTTCATCAGCAAACTTGATGGTGGTGGTGGAGTTAGTAGTGGCCATGCAGTCATATGTGTATAGGGAGTACAGCAGGGGGCTTAGAACACAGCCCTGTGGTGCTCCAGTGTTGAGGGTGAGTGAGGTTGAGACTCATACATCCATCCTTACAGCCTGTGGTCTCCCAGTCAGGAAGTTGGAGATCCACCAGCATAGGTGTGGGCTGAGTCCCAGGTGTTTCAACTTGATGGTGAGTGTGGAGGGAATTATTGTGTTGAATGCGGAGCTGTAGTCCACAAAGAGCATTTTCACATAGTTCCCTTTTCTATTGTCCAGGTGGGTAAGTGATATGTGGAGAAGGTGAGAGATGGCGCCATCAGTTGAGCAGTTTCGACGGTAGGCAAACTGTAGTGGGTCCAGCATGTCCCAGTAGTGAGGAAGTGATGAGGTCTCTGACCAGTCATTCAAAGCATTTCATCACTATTGGGGTCAGGATTAAAGGGTGGTAGTCACTGAAGGAAGTTGGATATGGTTTCTTGAGAACTGGGATAATGGTGGACTCTTTGAGATGTGGGAATTATTGATTGGAGTAAGGAGAGGTTGGATATCTCTGTGAACACAGATGCTAGCTGGTCTGCACAGGATCTTAGGATACAACCTGGGATGCCATCTGGTCCTGCTGCTTTCCTGATGTTTACTCTCTTGAATTCTCTCCTTACTTTGTGTTCAGAGATGGAGAATGGATAAAGAATATTATATATATTCTTGGAAGTATATTCTTCCAAGAGTATTGGAAAAGTAATGGACAAGGTGCATATGTGTGTAATTCACAAGGACTAGATAGTAGGGGCGTGTGGTCTGTGGGCAGACATTTCACAGCATGGAAGCAGGCATACCAGAAGGGTATTTGTCTCAGTTCTATTTTTACTGACCAGTTGTAGTCAAGCTTCAATTTATTACTCCCATTCTTTTCTCTGTCGTTCACAGTCTGAGCCTTTCCATCCTCCAGCCATCATCTCTCTCCTGCCTGGACTGCACTAGGGTAAGATGCTTGATCAAAGATTTAGCCTTGAGGTAATCATGTACCAAAGGAGCTGTGGTGATTTAGGTTCAAGCAGGAAAAAGTAATTATAACTTCATTACTTTATTTTGATCAGGGCAAATGAAAAGATCAGCTGGCTGAACTCAGTGGGTTACTTACTCATACAACTTCTTTTTCATGATAAAACAATTATATTTGCTAGGCCAGCCACAGGGAAACTGAGAAGTTTTTTTTCTAATTATTATTTAATATCTTATATACATAAAATAGACAGATTAGTGAGGAGCTTAAGGGCAGTTTCAGCTGTGAATCATTAGATCTCAAGAGAAGTTTTTATGAAAAGCCCTTGGGAGCAGATGTGAATAATTAGATCATATATGATTACAATACAAATATATGAAGCAAGCCCCCTGAGAATTGGCATGCCTAAACATCCATTTTCTCCCACACAAAATTCCAGCTCCTATTCAGCTGGGAAATGCTACAAATACTTATTTTCTGTATCAGATTACTATGAGCCCATTTTTGCTTGTCTTCTTTGCTTTGTGTGCTGAGCTGTCTTCTCAGTGTCTTGTAAGTTTCTTGCATTTTCTTAGCTTCATAATGAGGGTCAAGCAAATGTCCTAGTTTCCCAAACAGATTAAGAAAAATTAAACTCCAATGTAATTTATCCTAAGTAGAAATACTGTAGCATCTGACGAATTTATTTCTGACTGTTTTCAGTAGCACACACAAAAAATAAAAACCCTACTTTTAAAGAATAAGAATACTCTGCTCAGAATCATTTTTCAGATTTTGTCTATATAAGCATTGTAGAAAACAAATTTCCAGTGGTGGCTTGTAGAATAATCATATATAAAAGTGAGAAATTTGCATCTGTTACAAATGAAAACTTTTATTTTAAATTACAGATACAGAGTTCTCAGCTTTTACATTTGTTATTGGAAATGCTGTAATATTTGAAGCTAATATGAATGAATTGTATTGAAAAAAAATGAAGATCACACTATTTAACTTTGATTTAAGACTCTTTGCTGGAGATAGGATTTGAATGTAGAAACCATAGGATAAGATCTATTCATCAAATTATTCATACTACAAATGTCTGTACAGAGCTTGAAAAAAAAAAAACCTCCAGGCACTTTATAATGTAATTTTTTTAGTATCTTACTGTATTTGAGACAATACTTGAGACAAGTATTATTTTTAAATCTCTTGCTAGTCCATCAATCATTCCAATCATTACTGTGGAGTTTTCAGGGATTCAGGACCCAAGAGTCTGGACATTTGAGGACTTTTACTACTGCCCAGTACTTTCTGCAGCCACAACACAAGACTGGCAACAGAGAAAGTAGTACAATAAGAATAGGGCAAGCAGAGAAGCAAACTCTTGGGGTTCCCTTGCTGCTCATCCCCTGCCCCACCCCTTTAATAAATTTGATTGTGAGAGGTACAGAGATCATGAGGCCAGGGGACAAAAAACTAGTTAGCCAAGAGATGGCAGCAGAGATGTGGGAAATGCTCACTCTTGTTGGATGGTAGCAAAGTCATTTTTCTGGTTCAAAGATGTTAAGCTCCCCCCCAAAAAAAGATGCCCAGAAGGGTCTTGAAGGCAGGGTTTGAATGCAAGAAGTGAATAGAGAAGGAGAAATACTTTGAGGACTGAGAAGATCAGAAGTAACTCTTGTTTGCTCCTGCTTGCTGCTATGTGTAAGGCAGCCGTGGGAATAAGTGGCCATGGGATTCTTTTCCCTCCCATTCTTCTGTCAATCCTCATCACAGGGGTGGGACTTGGCTTCTGAGATGTCTCAACATTGGGGGGATCCATCTGAGAGTTAAGCTCTACTTATGCATGTGTGTCCAATCCTGGGCTTGTTCCTCAGAAATAAAACCATTGAATTCACTTTGTCCTTTTTACACTTTGTGTCCAGAGCTACTGCCTGAAGTTATAACCTACATCCAGGTCTTTATATAGGATTCAGTGGCTTTATTTCTAAGCAGAAAATATCCATAAATGGAGAATGGAACTGATAATATTTGCGAAGTTTTTATATTGTAGATGCATACATAGAATGATTCACATAACTGCACTTCAATTTATTATGGATCATTATTTCTGATTTTAAATATATTTGATTTTATCCAGGAATAATAATAAAATAGTCCATCACTGTTCATTGTCATAAGAATTATTTTTAGCTGACATTTACCACTCCATTACAGTTGCCACTCTGCCCCTGGGGAGAAAAACATATCAAGTGCACCATTGCTGGGAAATTCTATTATTCAACCCTGGAATATTATTATATATTATTATAGTATCCTGGAATCTTGGGATAAAGAAATATAAAAGGAATATAACAAAGAATAAATGGAGTCTGCTTATATTCTGCATCATTGTTTGCATTTATTTTTAAATACTGGGATTGTTTAATTTCCTGAAACTCATTGCTTTATTTTGATTTGTAGGCACAACATTTGTTTCCACAATGCCTGAAGTGTGAGTAAATATTTTATTTTCCCCATTGGCTGAGATAGTCTTCATTCACACATGGTTCAGGTTCATCTTCTGAATTTGACCCCAGAATTATTGCATTATGAGATATAATACTTCAAATAGAAGTAGGCTTACTATGAATTTGTTGCTGAAAAATCTCAAACTATGTTGTTCCTCCATTTACCTTCTATGTGAAATAGATAAATGAGATCGTTAACATTGCGATATACAGTAGGTTTCTCCACTCTCCTCCATCTTACTCTCTGCCTTTATGTTGAGAACAGAACTTGATAAAGAGGCACTGTTTTCCCAAGATCCAAATTATGTCCTGGATACAGTTTAAATCTTACACCAAGTATGCATGCCTACTCAAAAGTTAGTCCCATTTAAGTTAAATGGGATTTTCTTCCAAATTGGTGATTGTAGGACAATTTTAACACAGTTCCTTGTATAAGCAATATCTCTCGAACTAATATTTACACATGTAGAAACTTCTAGGTTTAGTTTTGATATGAGAAATTTGACATTCAGATTTAACTTTTAAATGAAAAAAATCTCTAAATTAGAAACTCATTCTTTCGTTCTTGATGGTTTTCTTTTTGGCAAGCTGTACACATGAAAACTAAAAGCGGTGGATTTTCAGATTCTGTAAAAAAGGCTACCAAATATTTAATCTTTTATGGGGTGGCAGACACTTTGGGAAATTAAAAGTATGTTATATTTGCTATTATAAAATGGGTTTCAGGTAGGCATTGCCTATGTGCTAAATGAACTTCTGTGTGTGGTATGGTCAGGTACAAATTAACCATTTACCAAAAAGGCAAACCTGCTGCCCTTCATTCACTCTATAACCCCTCCTCTGACATCTTGACAGTCAGGTGCCTTTCATTGAGATATATCAAGGTGGTAATCATTTGGATTCTGGGTTTTGTTGATATGAATGTTGATTCTACCTGTGGTATTTCTTCCCTCTCTATTCACATTGGGCAAAGAAGTGCAGTATAAAATGTACACAAAGGATTCCTACATTTCTCTCAGTAATGCACAAAGGTTTTGTTACAGAAAAGCTAAAGTGGAAAGTATAAATTTTCCAAACAGTTTTGATTCAACACTGAATATTGGTGATGAAATTATAAATTATCCACCAACATTTCAATGAACATCACTGGCTGGAAAGAGATGCAGAATTCTGTTGATTATTACCAATATTTACAGGCAGACTAGATCATTTTGGGGTCAAATACATTTTAGTTAGATTTATAAAACAGTTCCGTGAAGCAATCACTAGATGGCAGATAATAAAACCCTCAGTGACTTTCCAATGCAGCAATGTGTTCCCTAAATTATTGGGCTGAGGAGCTGATAAGAATATTTTTTTTAACCTGGGGATCCTTTTGTTTAAAGGATTATCCCATACTCAAAATCTCAAAACTCACCAGTCAATTATTCAAATGTGAGTCTGCTTGTAGATTTGATGTGTGAAAATAATTCTTATCGTCTGAGTTTAAGCTTCAGTATTCTATAAATGTTTCCATTTTATGGATAGTCCTATAGGAATATGCAGCAGTGACAGATACACAAAATTGTAACGAAATCTTAAACGACATTTTTAATCCAATTCTGTTCACCCACCATTCTTAACAAATACATTACAAAACAGCCTCATTTTCCTGAAACACTGAGCTTGCTTAGTTTTAAATGAGCATCTTATGTGTTTGACTACATTTGTGCAGACCCAGAAAATGTCTTTCTTTGGTAAACGGAGAAGGAATATTGTTTGAATGGAAAATATTCTATTCTTAGCAAATGTTATTGGATCACATGGCTAGGCCACACTTTGTTATTCTGCTGCTCTCCAGATGTTTTGAGCATACAGAATTATTGACTAACTTGCCTTGGATTTCTGAAAACTGTAATTCAAGACATGAGGAGACCACATGTTTCAGGATGGCTAAATTAAAGAACCATAGCAGAATGAGATCGTTGTGATTATTAGTAACAGAGGCTTATGACTTTTAAGGACTTTAGCAAAGTTAATAATTAATAAGACAACACCAGCAAGGAAATAAATCCTGATTAATGCAGACCTGCAATAAGATAGGAGAATAATCTTAAAGAAGAGGAAAAGCCACCACCAAAATGGTCAGATAACAGAAATCTCAGTCCAAAGCAGAAATGGAATTTGAGAAAGCATACTAGATTTTACCCTATCCAGTTCTATTTAACATTTTATTTGTTTATCAATCATATTTATTTGTCACATATCTCATGATTCAGGTGACTCTGATATAAAGTAAGGGGGGGAAGGCACATTCATATTTGTTACTTAACCCTATAATAAAAGTAGACAAGTATTCATAACTTTGGCATTCATGTCTAGTCTTCTTCAAAAGGCAGACAGAATCACTATGGAGTCCAGCCTGATAAAATATTTTCACTCACTCATATTTTCAGTATCTTGAGCAAAATATTACATTTCATATATTCATTGTGTTCTTTCTACTTTTTTCTCCCTTTCTTCCTTCTTCCAAACAAATTTCCGTAGGGAGGTAAGTACAGTTCCAGGATTTGTTTTTCTTAACATTTGCTGATATGAATATATGATTATCATTATGTTGTTGAAATGGTTGATTTATTTTATTTTTACTCGTTAGAGGAAGCCCAAGATCTCAGCTTCACGCAAACTCCTTCTAAAGGTGAGTCATGATGATACAAGTTATCATGAATTAATTAAAATGACAGTTGCTTGCATGGAACTGTATAAAACAAATTATTCTATGTAAATTTGGGACAGCCTTCCCAATTTTACCTGCTGCTGATTTGGATAGAAAACTGGATGAAGATTTCTGCCTTGTGCATTTTACATAGGAGTTCCTCATAAACCTTTCTTGAGGCTGATATGTCAGATCCATGGTGAAAAAGGTATAAAGTTACCTTTCAAACGTTTCCCTAATTTTTCCCCCTAGAGTTTGATGTTGGCTAAAGCCAAAGAAGAATGGGAACAAGAACAAGTGGACAAACAAGGAGAGAAGGAGAGATATTTGGCAGAAAGGATAACATCTCTGCATACCAGTGGGCTTTCCTTCTCCCAACTCCAGGTAGATTCTTGGTTTAGGGAATGGAGTGAATGTGTAAGTCAGTGTTTCTAAACCTTGGCGACATTAAGATGTTTGGACTTCAACTCCCAGAATTACCTAGCCAGCAAAGGTTGAGAAACACTGGCCTAAGAGGACATGTTGAGTTACACAGGACTCTAAGGAACTGCATTAGGAAGTTTAATTCGGAACTCCAGTTCATGCCATCTTTTCCCAGAAGGTCGAATAATACATATACCATCACGGTTTTTAAAGATTTATTAAAACCCTACTTTTATCATTTTTTTAATAAATAGCTCAAGGTTGTGAACATGTATAATACTATTTTATCCTTCAATTTTCCCCACAACCTTGTGAGGTGAGCCGGACTGAAAGAGAGTGATTGGCCCAGATGCTTCAAGAAACTGTTTGGGGAGAAAAGTATAAAAAAAATGTCACTTTTGAAAATTAGATAAATGAGAATGTTTGACTGACATTTGACAGATTTATCATCACCACAGTCTCAAGATTCTCATATTAATACGGAAAAATACTGTAGCCACTTCTGTGCTATCGGGCAATAGCAGCACTAAAATAAGAGTTAAAAGAAGATATATATTATTGTGACACCTGCCTTATTTCCACATTTAGATTGATTTATTAAAATATTTACATGCTACAACTGAAATAGAACTTTTTAAACTTGAGTCATGCAGATGGTTGTCTTATTTAAAATAACTACCCTACCCCCACCGATGATTATGGGTAGCTTCCACCACATTGGCTCCCGTGACTTTTCCAAATGTCATGCTTTCCCACCATTTCATTATTTTTAGGTTGTAAGAAACAATGGTGTTTAATACTTCAACATTACATTTTTCTTTCTGAATATAATCTTTAGGTTCTGCACAGCTTTGTAATACCGCATGTGTATATATGAATCAAACTGCCACAATGAGTAAACTTACTATTACAGTTTGATCATCCATGACGAATGTCATGTGTCTGACTGTGGAGTCTTTTGGGGTCACTGAACAGGATGGGTACCACAAATATCTGATATCAAATGCTGCCGATGTAAGATCTTTTCAATTCTGAAGTTCTGATCAAAAGAATATCAAGACCAACAATGTCTAGCATTGGAACAATACCTGATCAATTTATCTGGATCCTATATATTCCCCCAATGAAATATCAGTTAGAAATAACCCGATCCAGGGCCTATACAAAACATCCCTTAACATTTGCCCTTTTTAATTTCACAGGATCTGTGTCGGGAGCTTCATGAGAAGGTAGAGATTGTAGATGAAGAGAGATATGACATTGAGGCAAAGTGTAACCATAACACAAGGGAGGTAAGAAGATGGAGGATGGTTCTTATTTAAATTCTCAGATAAAATAATACATTAATACAAAAAACAGTAAAATGCCATTGTCCATTAGAAAATGTTCAGTACAGTTAAGGTAATAGCTTTATGAGGCAGTCTTAAAGATCCTGAACTACTTTATCCATTTTTTTTCTAAAGTGAATTCCGGATCTATGCTTCTGACTGCTGGCATAAGATAACCAGAATGGAGCATTTCCTTGTTTTATTCTTAAATTGTAAATAGGAACACTAAACATCTCTAGGATCTTCCATAAGAGCTCTGGATTATTATTATTTTTAAATATGGGTTCCAGGCTAATGTTCTGTATAACCTTATATGTTTTCTTGCTGTAGTAGAGATGCTAATTTTCCCTTTATCAGTGGAATGAATAAAATGTGTGCAGTCTGAAAGCAAGGGAACTGTGATTATAAATCAAGGCTCCTGTGACAGTTTTTTCAGAGGCTTTTTTCAGAATATTTATTTATATTATTTATATTCCACCTTTATTATTTTTATAAATACGGTAACTCAAGGCAGCTACCATACCTAATATTCAATGCAGAATATCTTTTAGCACAAGAATCCAAAGCATTCCTTTTTGTAACCTAGTGAGTGGGCTGGACTCCCACTACCTTGTTCCCGGGAAAGAGCAAGGCTTTTTTTTTTTGTCCTTGGACATCTTATGATAGATGACCATCTATATTATCTCTTCTGCAGATTAAAGACTTGAAACTGAAGGTGCTTGACCTTAGGGGGAAATTCAAACGTCCTCCCTTGCGTCGTGTCCGCGTGTCTGCAGATGCCATGCTTAGAGCTCTCCTTGGCTCGAAGCACAAAGTATCTATGGACCTGAGAGCCAACCTCAAGTCTGTCAAGAAAGAGGACACAGAAAAGGTCGGTGGCTGGAAATCCCACCTACTGTACTGTCCATCCTGTTTGCTCCGTGCCCCATGTATTTGTGGCTTTTTGATGTCATTGTGAAGAAACATGTTCTTATGTTTTCTTATGTAATATTCTTCCATAGAGCCGCCTGATAGTGAGATGGGTAGCATATAAATTTAATCACAAATAAATAAATAGATGTTCCCTACCTTTTATAGTTTGTAAATGAACATTCCAAAATAGATTGAGGATTATAGAAGGTGTTATAGAACAGGAACTAAAATTAAGAAGGCTTCTCCCATGAAGGATGAGAATTGTGAAAATGGTTGGAGAGCCCACTCATTAAAGTAAAATTGTTAAGTTCATCCATATGATTTTGCAATTCTCTATGCACCGCTAATAGCAGCCCGGATTTTAGTATGGAAGAAAAACACTGTATTTTATTGCATCTTTTAGACTGGAATTTTCTTGGTATACAGGTAGTCCTCAACTTACAACTGTTTATTTAATGACTACTCAAAGTTATAATGGCAAAGTACAAAGTGACTTATGACCAATCCTTGCACTTATGACCATTGCAGCATCCCCACAGTTATGTGATCAAAATTGGGGTGCTTTGCAAATGGCATATATTTACAATAATTTTGCATCCCTGAGTCACATGATCGCCATCTACAACTTTCCCAGCCAGCAAAGTTAATGAAGGAACAACCACCTTGTTTAGCGATTGAAATTCTAATTCCAGTTGTGATCATAAATTGAAGACTGCCTGTAATGAACATTTTTAGATAAAAACAATTGAATTTAGCGCTTGATGAAAAAATAAAGAAAAGGCATATGGGCCACTGAACTATCTATAATTCTTAAAGATGACAATAAAAAATTCAAAGAAGCCAAAAATTTAGAAATACTGTATGTTGCTATCAGGTAAATTAAATAAAGAGTAATTGGATCTACAGATTATAATATACCAGAATACCAAACATTGTAAACTATGCATAGGAGCAAGTGATGATATGAATATTTGCAAATACCATTCTGGGATACTAGTCATTCAATACACAGAAAACATTTTCAGTAGCCTGTCATGAATAACATGATGCAACTACAAAGAGCAATAATTTCTATTTATTGTATTGATTTCCTTGGATGAAAAGTCAGTGCTTAGACATGTATATGCTCTTCCAACATCAACGATTAACAATATTTCATAATAAGGAAAGGAACCCACAATGCACATAGCCAGTTTTGATGAAAGAAATTAAAAGTTTAATGATCCAGGACTTTTTCTTTATTACACATAGCCACTCAGATCTGAAAAATGTTAGCATGTGGTAAATTCCAGAAAGAACTAGCCAGGACACAGGCATATATCCCAGTAATTAAATAGTACAGTTTAGATTTAAATTAGAATATGTTTTGATTCTGTCCTTTAAATCTTGGTTAATATATTCATCTTTGCTCCCTGAACACCAAAGATTGCTTTTCTAAAATAACAATTTTAATGTGGGGTACTTCTTGAAGAATTTATTAGTGCTCAGACTGTCTAGATTCTATTTTTTACATATACTAAATGTATATGTAGAAAATTTGCCAGTACAATATACACTAATGGAACCCTTCTTATATTAGCTATGTTTATAAAAGTTTAGCCACTTGACTTTACTATAGGTAAGGAATACATCCATACAATGTATTCCTCTCCTTTCATATGGCATATGCAGATTATATATCTTAATCTCTAATTGTATGAATTTTGTTGCTGTTGTTAGTTGCAAAGTCATGTCTGACTCATTGCAACCCCACAGACAACTTTCCTCCAAATTAGCCCTTTGCTTAAGTTCCTCCTCAGGTAACGGATTAACTTCTCGGTTTTCTTCCTAGGAACGTCCAGTAGAAGTGGGTGACTGGCGTAAGAATGTGGAAGCCATGTCAGGAATGGAAGGCAGGAAGAAGATGTTTGATGCTGCCAAATCACCAACAGGACAATGAGAAGTATACATGTCTGCCCAATAGTATTCTTTTAAAATATTTTATCAGCATTGCTAAAGGTCCTAAACTCAAAGGGGTTATGATACCTGATTAACACTTCCGATGTCACGATCTTGGATACAACTGTTTTAATGGCCAATTCAATATAAAAACATTAGGCACTAATCAGCCTTATCTACTTACCTGGAATAGTTATGTGGAAGAAATAACATATTTTCTGCCCGGACAGCAAATGAGTGATATTGGTTGACCTCAAAATTCTAAGCAGAATCAAACCTGGGAGATAGTCAGAAAATACCAGCCCAGGCCAGACTTGAAAATAAAATACAAATTGTCGCAAAAGAAGTGGCAAATTACTTCTCTGTTGATGCCAAGAATACTATAGGAATATTTCCCTGAAGTCATCATGAATCAGAGTTACTTGAAGTCTTTAATTTATTTATCTCATACTGGATTTTCTATGAGGTACATTGTGGTTTTTGCACCTTACCTTAATTTAAAAAGAATGATAATCTCAGAACTTTAGAAATAAGAGATATACCATCATGAGCAAAAATGACCCATTAGAACTTTGACTTGCTAATTCAGTTATGGACATTCCAATTATGGCATAATGGCCAAATGTCAGAGACAACAGCATACAATAACTTTTCTGAAATATGTACTTTGTCTTGGGCACAAAACTGCACTCTTGTTTATGTTATGGTCGCTGTGTAGTGCTAGAAACAATGAGCCAAATATCAATCAAATCTAATAAAGTAATACTTTTTTGATTTCTATCCTAACCCTAGCCATTTCCCCAAATAAAGTAATTACTAATCACAAAATTAGAAATGCAGTTCACTGTTATGCACCTTTCCTTAGAGATATACAAAATGGAGGTATACAATTCAGAAGCCAGCCCTTGCAAATCTTCTCTTTCTTTTTTGTACAGTAAAACTATCTATTGGCAAGCTCTTTAGCGTCCATTACAAGGCCAAATAATTGACCATTGGTTTTGGCAAGAGAAAGTTGTAACTTTACAAACTTAAGCCTGATTGTAGTGTTGACCTTTACTAATTTATCCAATGACTTAAATGTGAATAGCTCATTTTGTGGAACGGTTTAATAAACATACAAATCAGTTTATTCTTAGGAAGATATAGTGAAGCGTAATATATGGGGTAATTAAAAAAAGTATACCTTTTCTTAATTTTTGACTGCTTCCCTTCTGTCTGTTCCTTGCTGGTTTCAAATGGTAAACATTGTGTGTACTTTGCATGTTCATTGCTTTCTGCATTGCTGTACAATCTGGTTGCAGCTATTTATTCTGACGTATTAATGTGCATTCATGTATTTTATGGTGTAACAGTTATGGCATAGCACAACAAAACTAGCAATAACAGATTCTGGTAGAAAATTGTGTGTTACCAGATGCATGGCAGAAACTAATGCCCTATATTATGAATATCACTCATGGTTCCTAACTCTTCATTTCAATCATGGGAATAATTTGGTTTTTGTTATTTAACTTTGGTCCTTACAAGTCATAGTTTGACTATGACAGCATGTAGGTTTTTTTTTTAGTACAGATGTGTTGCTGTAGATGTTTTTCCTAAAGTCCTGTAATATAATTAACTATTATTCTGCATTTTCTATCTATTTCAGGTCATATTTCTTTCATAGAAACATGAAGAGCCCTTCCATAGTGCTTAAGAGCATCACTTTTTTTTTCTTCTTGGTGCTTCCTGTGTCTCACCATTTTTCTGCATTATCTATTGTCCCAAAGCAATTTGGGGTACTAGGGAAGATTTTATTACAGGTAGTCTTTGACTTACAATCATTCATTTAGTGACCCTTTGAAGTTACAATGGCACTGAAAAAAGTGACTTATGACCATTTTTTTACACTTATGACTGTTGCAGCATCCCTGTGATCATGTGACCAAAATTCAGATACTTGACAACTGGCATGTATTTATGACAGTTGCAATGTCCCATGTCATGTGATCACCTTTTGCAATCTTCTGACAAGCAAAGTCAATGGGGAAAGCAGATTCACTTAACAACTGGGTTACTGATTAAACAACTGCAACTGTTTTAACAACTGTAGCAAGAAAAGTTGCCAAGCAGGGTAAAACTCACTCAACAACTGTCTTGCTTAGCAACAGAAATATTGGGCTTAATTGTAGCCATAAGTCGAAGACTACCTGTACTGCAATTCATGCCATCACAACCTGATTCATGCCATCAGGCCCTCAAGAACACTTGCCTTCTTGCTAGCACATGATTATTGCTACAATCTGTCAGTACAGCACCATCTCTGCCATACAGAAAACATGGGGATTCTGAGTTGATGGCATTTGAAATGCAGAAAGAAAGTTGGTGCTTTATCTGACATCATCTCAGATCAGATCTTTGCTCAAAAGATGCCATCACTTACTGACTGAAACACACCCCAGACTGTAGCTGTGTCTGCTTTATCCAGCAATAAAATCTTTCAACCTATTCCATGAAATACAGCTTGGGATATGCGGCTATACTTTCTCTGTATTCCATTAAAGAAAAAGGAATTGAGTAGCATCAAGAACAAATATTCAGATTCTGTGTTTCTTTTGGATTTTCCAACTGATGGTGGATGGACAGTATTATTGCCTGTGTTTTGAAGTTTAATTGTGGTAGAGTTCATGACCATTATGAAATCCATTGTTATTTCCACATCGCCAGTTCCCATAGTAGCTTTGTAAAATCTGGGTTTGATTGAGCTGTACAGTTCATGCTAACTTGGCCTTTCTATTATATATATAAGAAACAATATTTCTACCAAGTCATACACAATATTGTCTGGTCCATTAAGATTATTCCCACCTGAATTATTTGGGCTATAATATTTTAAGTGGGCAGGTTTATTAAATAGGTAGAGCTATCAAATAAAATATATAGTCATCCTGCTTCTATGTTGTAGCTAGCCTGAACATCTTTTTGGGACACTGACTTTTTACTATAGATATTTGACTATATTGACTATTTAACTGCAGGACTTTTAGCTATGTATGTGGACAGAACAATAGCAACTGTGGTCTTGACAATAGAATTTCCTGGTGTTTTGTTGTCATCTGTGGCTGTCATCTTAAGAGGCAATGTGGTTGCCTACAAGAGGCACTGCAGACTGTCATCAGTCAGAAGTCATCATGAATAATCAGGATCTGACAACACCAAAACCACCAATTTGGCATGAACAAAGAACTAACCTGTGACTAGGCTTCACCAGCCTGCACCGAAAACAGTGTGGCTAAAAACCAATCAGATGTCACTTGATTTTAAAGACAGGAGCCCAGTCAGTCCCTGTTCAGTTGCTTGTTGTCTATGATTGCTTTTAAAGATGCCAGCCACAGTTGCTGATGAAATGTGTGGAAACTGCTGTTTAGAGCATGGTCATTAAATCCTGAAATTCAACATTGCTCTTCCAAAATCATCTTTTCCCTGCTAAGGTCCTGCATGGACCTTATAAATTCAAAGTACCAGTATGGTGCAATGGTTAATGTGTTGGAGTAGGAGTAGGAAGACCCAGTAGGAAGACCCAGATTCTAGTCCTCCCTAGGCATAACATTTGATTTAGTGACCTTGGTACAGCCATTCTCTCTCAGCCCAGTCTTGCAGGGTTCTTGATGTGTGAGTAAACTCTGGCTATAAGTCAGTGCATTTTTATAAGTGTGCTGTCTGCCCTGAAAAAAAGACAAAGTAAGCAGGTACATTTTTTCTGAAAGAGAAACTAGAAGAGATGGCAAATAGTGTACTGGAAAATTGTAGTCTAGCAACTAGTTAGATCCCTGTGGCAGCCAGCTTGTGATTGGGCAAGCCTTCCTCTGCAGCCAATTTGCAAGAGCACTGCAGCCATAGCTGCTTCTCAAAATATCATATGTGTCTATCATCCTAAAAAACATTCAGATCCCAAGTCTGGTCTCCTTTGAAAAGTTTGTTTCAAATTGATATACAATGTAAAGAATTAAGTAAATGTAATTCCAGATGTTACCAGTTGATGGCATCACCACATATGCTGAACTATTATAGTTACTGGAACAAAATTCCTGTAACATTTTTATTGCAAAATCAGTGCAGCATCAGCAGATCTTAAAATGATGATGGCATTATCATTTGTTAGAAAAAGTTTTGTTCATCTGGCAGTCCAGGATAAAATATTACAAGGTTTCCTTTGAGGGACAGTCTCATTACTATGTTCCATAAATCTTATCATCTAGAGCAGGGATGTCAAACTCAAGGCCCGCGTCCTGTTTTGGCCAACAGGAGGTTGGAGGAGGCTGTCCAGGCTGAAAACGGAGTGTGGGGAGCTCTCTTTGCATCCTGTTTTGGCCAGCAGAGTGCTGCAAGAGGTGTCTCCATGGAGGAGAACTACAATGTTGATCCGGCCCTTGAAGAAATCCAGTTTGCCAACCCTGATCTAGAGGGTACTAATTGATATTTCATACAAAATAAAAATGAGAAACAAATTTGTTTGCTCAAGCACTTCTAGTTTTGTTGCATTACCCATTGGGAGTTTTACTTTAAGGAAATGTACCCAGCAATCCTCCTTCATTTTATTATTACAATAGCCACCATCTGAAGCAAGTTAAACTGAGAAGGAGAATTACTGTACAGACACAACTCCCCTTCCCAACACCTTAAACTCTTGATCTTAATCAATTTGGGCAGGATCATAATTTTCTTTGAAACTGAACAACAAATTTAATTAAAATGTAACCTATTTTTCTCTGAGGCATAACAAAACTATCTGACAATATTTAAAAGCATGGGGATGGGGTAAGTGGAAGAAAAATTTTTGGACAAGGGACTGTGGGAGAATTATGTAAGAATTTTGTTCTCCTCCACCTACATTTAGAGCCAAAGGGAGAAAATGATTAAAAAACCAAATCATATTGTCTATTTCTTTTGTCTAGCCAGGTGAATATAAGGGTGTGTTTTTTTGTTTTTTAAAGATGCTCCTTCCAAAATGACACAGCACTCCATTTTTCCAGTGATGCTACTACTTTTAAAAATTTGAAATTTGAAACTGCTTTTTAACATTGGATTTCCCTGAAAATAAGACTGTGTCTTTTTTTCTTTTGGGTCCTAAAATAAGCACTAGGGCTTATTTTTTTGGGGTCTACTTCTTATTATTTCCAGGTACAGGAGGCCCACTTCTTCTGCTTGCTCATGGTGGGGTAGGAGGCCGTATGGTATGCCAGTGCCACAACCATGAGATGGGGTGTGGAGCTGCTCCATTCACTGTGCCCTGGATTACCTCATGGCTCCACAGCCAGGCCATCCATGCACCAACACATGCCTTGCCATCAGAAAACTGCTCAGCCTCCTGCTCTGTTGCCGCCATAAGCAAGTAGAAGAAGTAGGCCAGCAGCCAAGTGGGCTCCTGTTGCACATGGCTGCAGGTGCTGCCACTGTGAGGCAGGTGTTGAGGTGTGGATGGACTGACTGCAGGGACCCTGACATAAACCAGTGCATGGCACATGGGGCAGCTCCAACGTCACCCTACCTTGTGGCTGTGGCACCGTGAGCAACAAGATGGAATGGACAGGCAGCCAGCTGTACAGGCCCTTAAAGTGGGGCTTATTTTGTGGGTAGAACTTATATTAAGCACATGTGGTAAAACATTCTGTCTTATTTTCAGAATAGGTCTTATTTTGGGGAAAACAGGATTGCTCTCAAATGAATCAACAGAATAACTAAATCTGATTTATCAGTTTTTCAACATTTAGACTTATTTTTTTTAATCTAAAAAATGTTATGGCCACTCATCTTATATACATTCTGGGTTGTTTATAAGGACATAATAACACCTAAAATAGCTATAAACTCAGACTTGAAACCATTTCTGGTGCCTCAAAACAAAACTTCCCATACATGAACATTCATCTTAGCCCAACGCTTTCAGGAAGACCCAGCTCTTATGGACTTTTGGAGGGTAAGGATCTTACTTACCCAGATCTTGAGGGTAGCATATTCCAGAGGGCAGGGCTTCAGAGGTGAGCTTCCAAGATCTTGCCAGAAATACTTTACGGAATGACTTGGAGTGCATCCACCTTATCTGACTTTAAAGATGATAGTCAGCACTTTGAATTGCACCTGGAAAGAAGCTGGGAGCCAGTTCTGCTCACTTAGCACCAGTATAACATGATGAACTCTGGGATCTTCAAAGGTGGACCAGTTGTAGCTTTTATTTTATGGTATTTGGGTGAATAAGTTGTTTAAGTGCTGTGCTAATTTCCACGTTCTGTTATTGCATGCCTTGTTTAGTAAACAAAGGTTTCTAATCTCAGAGTGGATCATTCTGAGGCCTAGGCTGAAAGTTTGCTCTTAATTGGTCCTATGCAGCATTTACTTCATCTGGGCACTTTGCCACAAACCAGAGTAGATCAGCTTATGCCTATTGGGCTGAAGTTTACCAGTAACTAAGTTCACAGAGTTCTTTGAACCTTGTGGAAAAAAAATGTGTGTACCTCATTCAGCAAGAATGCCAGTATAACATGTGCCAGTAGTTATTCTGGTTTACAAGGCATATTATTCTCTTCTGTTTGCACTGTATTTCCAAATAATGGTATTAGAACATTTCAAACGTTCGTTTTAGCCAAGCTGGCTGAGAATTCTGGAAGTTGTAATTCAGATTCAAATTCAGATTTTATTTGTCACATACATGATCATACATGGTACAATATGCAGTGAAATGTTTTATATGACCGCTTTACATTGAAGAAGAAATCCACAAATTAGATTTAGTAATTTTACACTTTTACACTGTTTTACAAATT
>JAEANM010005683.1:0-19352 GCA_017656035.1 Myanophis thanlyinensis
CACACAACACACGTATGTATGTATATGTATATTTATATGTATATATATATATATAACTGTCAAAGGATAGAACATTGTCCATAAATTTCCCCAGATCTGCAGTCTTCTCTCATCTTAGCTAGATTCAGTGCTTATGACCAGTTACTCCATGATCATGTGATCACCATTTGCTTTCTTCTCTGCCGGCTTCCCCAGAAAGTTAATGGAGAAGCCGGCAGGAAAAGTTGCCAGCTGCTTGTTACAAAACTGAGATTCTCTCCCAGCAAGCAGCCCTTTGAGAATGAATCTCTGTGTGGAATTGAGATTCCCCACACCTCTGTGGTCCTTTGAGAGCAAAAGGGCTACCTGCCAAGCACTTTAACTTGTGTTATATTACTAAATTAAATCTGGAAATAATTGGTTGAAAGTAGTAGGGTCAATAGTAATTGACTGAACACTACTAATCATTTTTGGGGTGTTATATTGAAGAAGATAGATGATGAAGACTAAAAGGCCAGAATCCAAACCATATGACATCCAGAAAGCACATATGACATATCACTTCTGTAAAAAAATCATTCATAGATATTTATTAAAAAAGGGAAACAAACAAAACTAACAAGCTGCATGGTAATTGCTATTAAAGATTAATAGCAATTAAAATAGATTAAAAACTTGAATAAATGACCACAGAAAACCAAGCAAGTGGCAAAAAATATGAGAGAAAATATATTCAAAGGATTGAGAGAAAAAGAGTTTTAGATAAAATATTGATTTAATCGCTGTAAAATTAAATGGGTCAAAAATTCTAACATGTAAGATGAAAGAAAGCTTTGATTAATGCCTCTGATCTATTTGACAGAAATGCTCGGACTGAGGGAATTAAACAAGGATATTTGTGGTACTGTAAAATGAATGGGAAAACATAGTAATAAATGCAAGACATCATCACATTCCACCATTTATGTTTTATGTTAACAGGCATTGGTTTGCTAACGTTGGTTTAAATATCATCACTTTGTGATGGCTCCCAATTTATCCTTGATTTTTTCCCTATTGTCGACTTAAATGATGTATCTCTGCCTAAAGATGGCATAAAGTAGAACTTATAAGTGCAGAGCTTGTTCAATTCTTTGCTTTCCTCCTAGTGCAATTCCTGAAGGAGTTATTCTTGTTATTTTCCAGGCTCTAAATGATTACGGCCTTTTTGCCTTTTAATAAGCATGAAATGAGTTAGCCCCTGGGACTGCAAGACTTGCAATCTCCTGTTCTTTTTCTTCTGAAATTATTTTGAACATTGCTGATTTCACAATAGGGCAGTTACATTTGTGTTTTTTCCCACTAGTGCTTACACATAAATCATATAATAAATTATTCCTTCATATTTTCTTTTGGTTTTTTGGTGGGTGAGTGAGAGAACATTTTTTTTATTTCAAAGCTTTATATTTAATAAAAATAAGACAAAATAAAAACAGAGATAGCTCAGTGAACATTTATCTGAATTACCCCAGCTGGCGTTTTATTTAATGTTTCTTCTTCCCTCTCGCTTATTATTTTTAATGGTTCCTTTTTTTTTCAAAGTTGGTTCAAAGTTTATGCAGATACTGGGAGTTTTTTTGCAAGTAGACCAGTGTTGATTATTGGAGATTGAAAAGTCTATTGAAAGTTCCATTAAAGTTTGGACAGAACACACATGAAAGCTGTTGGAATGAACTATCTCTATGTTTGGTCCCAAAGAATCTTGATCTAATCCAGAATCTAAAATTTGGTCTTTGTATACTCCTAAATTGTATTGAGCCTTTCTGCTGCTTCTGTCCAATCATGTGGACTAAAAGAAGGAAAGCCAGGAGAGTTATGAAGTCATCACAATTTCTCCATTTATTTTTCTTTTCTTGCTCCATTATCCCCTTTTCTTTTTCATGGGCCAGAATAAAAAGTTTTATTTTGAATTTTGTGTCTCCTACCTTGTTCTCTTTCCCTTTCTGTCTACATTTTGGTGGTCTGGATGCTTCCTCTTATCCATTCTATTTCTGTTTCTTTGTTTTCAATCCATGCTTGTTGAGCTGGTGGGATAGACTCATCTTTAATCCTCTTCCTAATGATTTTGTATGCAAACCAATGGTTTCCTGTTGTGTGAAATCCACATTGAGCAGCCTGGTCACTTGGAGTGATGGAAAGCCTCTTAGTATACTTTAAAATATCTGTTAAATAGAAAAGGGGCTTCCCCTTATCGTGGCCTACTTGGTATCTCACAATGCAAAGATGATGTCTTTCGTTTTCATAAAGGCCTTAATTCTATGTATATTGATTGTATACATGTGTCGGTTTAAAATGCAGGATGTGTCCATGATGTGAGAACAGAGCATCAGTGGAACATCACTGGCACCTTTGTTAAAGATATATATATATTTTTTTAAAAGAGAGAGTGGTGGATCTGTGGGTATAGCGGTGGTCTTCAATGTATAACCATTTGCTCAGTGTCTTGTTCAGAGTTGAGACTGCATTGAATGGTGGTTCTTAAGAGTTCCATCTTTCCCAGAGTCCCCTGCTATCATGTGATTGCTATCTGGAGCCCAGGCAACTATTTTGCACTCATGACCCGTTGCAGTTCCCTGCAATCATGTGACTGCCATTATGAACTTCCCTGCCAGCTTCCCTAGAAAGTTTTTGTGGCAAGTCTCCCTCACCTATTCACCCTTCTGCAGCTTCTCCGTGCTTCTGCCACATCAGCCACTCAGGCACCCCTGCACATCCTCCTTGACCCTTGCCGCACCTCCCTTGTACCCTTGCACAGACTCCCCAACCATCCCTGGCACCCGCATAGATCCCTGCCTTCCTTCCATCCTTCCCTAACTTGGCAGCAGCTTCTTACCTGACTTTGGTTGTGGGAGGCTGGCAGGAAATTGCCTTGTCTAATGACTGTGGGATTTGGTTAATGAGAGCAACTGGCACTACTTGATGACCTCATTGCTTAGTGACAGAAGTTCTGGTCCCGATTGCAGTTATAAGTTAAGGACTGCCGGTAATATGCGTTGATCCTCTTGCATTACTCTAATGGCATAGAGCATCGTAAGAAGCTGGAGAGCAAATTCCAAGAAGGAAGTTTCTTCTCACTCAAACATTCTTTATGATGACATTAATGGGAAGAGTGTCAAGGCTTGAGGGAAGGTACTAGTCTCAAAGGATACAACTTCTTGTTGTTCCTTAATTTAATTTGAAGTAAAGACTTTACCTGCTAGATTTCAGGGGGATTCATTAGTCACACAGCATCCCTTTGAGCTCTTCTATACCTTTTAAGAATGAGTCTGTTGGTAAGTAAAAAAACCAAACATACAATGCACATTTATTTGGGGAAAAAGCCATGGAAATTATGGTTCCAGGTAGAGGATCCCTGGCAAATATTCCCCTTTTTACCCTTCTCTGCATTATGAAGCATATCTGGAAAGTGGTACATTTGAACAAATCTATAGTCCAAATAGAAGCGGTCATAATGTGACTAAAGAAGAAATATTCACAACTTATATTTTGGAGATAGCCAAAGCAGAAATCGTATGTGCTTTATTGTCAAAATAAATCAGTTTGAACATAGCAGGACTTTTACTTTGATATAAATTGACCTTCTAAATGAAGTGTATTGGTCACAGGAGGGATTAACGATTGTTCATCAATGTAAAAGTTTGTTCAAATATTTGCCAAGCATGCCTTTTCCATGGCAGCCCTACCTTTGGAACACCTTCCCCCTGAGATTTGGCAGGCCCCCACTCTTTTAATCTCCTGGAAAGCACTCAAGACACGATTTCTCCCACAAGCACTGGGATGGGATGAAATTGTGGAGTTGAAATTTTAGTAGGCTTTAAGGGAAAGGTTAGCTACGGTGCCAGACCTTTTGGTTTTGATACGTTTGATTGTAACCAGACCTTGTTATACTTTTGTGGTTGGTGGTTATATAAATGTTTTAAATAAATATTTGAAAAAGGAAATGTTATCATGGTCAAAAGCTGAGCTGTGGTCTGAAGGAAAAATGTTCAGAATCTTGGATTAACCTTAGGGTTTTCCAGCCTGAGAATGTGGTTTCCTCAAGCACTCCCTCCCTTTAAGTCCCTTCCATAATAATATCTGCAATTTCCCACCTACATAAGTTTAGAAATATCTGTGTGTTTTATGTGAACAGCAGAAATAAGATTAGTGGCAGAACTGAGAAATTGCTTTTCCACTTTCTTTAGTTGAATATGGGAGGGTATTGAAATAACAGCTCTTACACTGAACCTTACTATGGTGGGGAACCTTTTACCATCATGTGGAAAACGCGCAGCACCACTGGCTCCTCATCCTGTTCTCGTGCAGCAATGCGTGATGGCCGGCTGGCTTTCGTGCGTGCTGGAGCGGCGAAACCTGGAAGCGCAGCATCCCAGTGCACGCATGCTCCAAGAGCCATGACGAACAGCTGGTTGGTGCACTCTTGGAGCACACATGTGCACTGGGACACTGCATTTCCAGGTTTTACCACTCCTGCACGTGTGAAACCAGCTGGCCGGGCACACATCGCTGTGCGAGAATGGGACGAGGAGCCAGTGGTGCTGCATGTTTTTCACAGGATGATTTAGCGTGCCACTTGCATGCAGCATGCGTTCCATAGGTTCGCCACCTTGACTATAGGTGTATCTGAGCTCTCCAAGGTCCTGGAAATGCTACAATTCTATTTTAAAATCTATAGCAAGATTCAAAGATGGTCAAATTCAGTTGCTCATAACTTTGTTCCAGCTCCTGTGAAACAGAAGCTTTTATGCCAAAGGCTCGTGATCCATATGTGAGCATAGCCAATACTGATCAATCCTGATTACAATAGAAATAGCACTTAGACTTACATACCGCTCCATAGTGCTTTAAGTACTCTTTGTGCAGTTTACAATGTCAGCATATTTCCCCCAACAATCTGGATCCTCATTTTACCAATCTCAGAAGGATGGAAGTTTAAGTCACCTCGAACCTGTCAGGATCAAACTCTTGGCTGTAGGCAGAGCCTACAACACTGCATTCTATCATTGCACCCTCAGAGCTCTTTAGTAGTTGGTCTTCTTGAGAGTTGTTATTTGTATCTTGACAGATTGTTACTCTCAATGAGCCCTTCTGAACTATCACAGGCATTTGGTTTTGGATATCATAGTACTGATACTGTCATTAACTTTGCTGATCTAAATTGCATAATAAGAGTTGACGGACATTGGCTCCATAGGATCAAATTCTAATGCATATTTAATTACATCCTGTGCTTTCTGCTTTGATAAAAAAAAATAGTGTGAGGAGACCATGAGATCCCCACTGTGGAATAGCAAGAAGAAATACAGATAACCCTTGAGTTACAACAGCAAAGGAACTTAGTAAAATTCCATTGCTAAGTGAAAAGGTTGTAAAATCTGATGTTATATGACTGGATTGTTTAGCAATAACAATTATGCAATTCCAGTTGCTGTCATAACTCCAGGATTGTGCAGGTTGTTCAAGGATCAATGCAATAACTTCAGAGGGCCCAATATATCTACCTGATGAATTTAACAGATGAGCAGGTTTCTACATTGAGAAGACAATTGAACACTTGCAATAGTTGTGCATTAAAGAGCATCATCCATTAAGAAGTTATAGTTCTATTCTGTCATCTTGCAAATCCTCACATTTCTGAAGACCACTTATGAATAGAATATGAATCACCATACCTTGTATGCTCATTGAGTGATTTGGAATTTGGTTTTGGCTACTGCATGTACCATTTTCCGAATACACTGAGTTTTTGCTGCAATACCAATGGATCATGTGCTTCAATACCAATTTATGTAGATCTGGATGTTCATTCAAGTCTGAAATTTCGGCTTGCACAAATATATTACAGTTTTGTTGTCTTGGCTTGTCTGCTTCATCAAGCCACAACAGACAGTGCAAATAAGGCAGAATCCATTTTTGAAATTCTGTGTTGAGCCCATAAGCAATACACCTGCAAACAGATTATATGTTCCAATGAAGTACTTCATGAGCAACTTTATTTTCAAGTTGAGTACTCCTGTGATTAAATCTGTTTGATCATTTGGCTCTGATTCAAAAAAAAGATGCTGTCATATTTCTGTCGGGTTTGGATTGGATTGCATGTCATTGTAATAAAAAATGAAGCATTGCCATACTTCCTTATATACATCATAGAGTCTTGACATTGTTCCATCATATATCTTGGTCCATCAACAAATGTTGAAGAGAAAATGATGCACCTTCTGATGTTTCTAAAACCATCACTATCATCATTCAATACATCAGTCAGGTTTCTGTATATTGTTGTTCTCAAGGTCGCTTGATTCATTTAGACATAACTCAGTCTCTTGTCCTCAATCTTAGCAGCCATGTCAAACATGTTTTGTTGGAATAGATGTCCTCTTATTTTCTCATTCTAATAATGCATTATTCGATATGCATAGTAACAAGCACTGCCATTAGTTTCTAGTTCATCATTTGGAGCTGGTGATGCCAGCCATTGTCTCCAAGAGGAAAGAAAACCATGTGTTGAAAGGTCTCTTTGGAGCAATGGGACTTTGAAATTATTTGCAAACCACATCTCTGTTCTTTCAACATAATGTGGCATGGTGTTGGTTCAGTTTCAGTGTTGTTTGGTATAATGACGGCAACTTTGTAATCAATTAGTATACTAAATCATCTCTCAGATTCAAATGTTGGTCTCCAGGAAGCTTTGGTATGTTATAAATGTATTCTTTTGCAAATTGAAGGGACATAATATCCAGGTTTTGATTGTTGTAGTTTCTCCAGTTGTTCAACAATTTCACACTGAATTCCATTGTTGTGAACTATACTTGTTCTCAATTCTATGCTGATTTGAGGATCCATGATGTAAATTTGAATAAATTTGCCTTACTGCTTTAGGTCTGGTATTAAATGTCCATTGTAATTATGGATTTGCCCTTGAATAATTGCAGACATAGTCTATCTATTTTTTGTTGGAAGGACTTTTTTGGCGTCAAAGGATGTTATTTTTAAGAGGCTGTTGTTTTGTTTGATGTTCTTCCTGAACTCATTTGCAATAGGTTCCGTATTGCTATATAAATTGAGATCATTAGATAGAGGTTGCAAATTGCCTATCCTGGTATTTGTCTTCATAGAGCAGAAATTGGCAGTTGCTGTATAGAATAGAAACGCATGAGAGTGAGGGCAATCTTTAGCCATGCCAAACTTCAGGAAAAATATTACATTGTGCAAATCATGTATTTTGCCTCAGTCTTTCTTTGCTGAGGTCTTGTTGAAGGTGGATATTGTCATATTGACAATAATTAGTCATTAGTGATTGCCACATATTCTCTCGTTGATCTTTCCTTTCCTCCTCTATCTTTTCTTGTCTTCTCATTCTGTTTTTGTGATTCTGTAGTCATGCAACCCTTTTTTTCTCTAATTCTTCTTTTCTCCTCCTCACATCGTGAGATGTTGGGTATCATCTCTTGAGCATGTTGTCTCCCTCTCTTTCCACATGGGATAATTATACTGATGACAATTTAACTTGGCTTAACTTAACTTAATGTCAGGTTTCTAAGTAACATCTCCGCTAAAAGTAAAACTCCAAGGGTGGTGTATTCCTCAAAGTATAATTTTATTCGAGACATCATATTGGCACATCTGGGGAAAACCCAAATCTGAATTCCCGCATGAATGTAGCCGTTTCTTTCCCCAAGGTGTCACATGTGACTTTGTCCTCAAATCCCATCGGGGTGAACCAACAGGTCACCCTCAAACATTCCCTCCACGGGTATTGATGAAACATCCTTGGTTGTCACAGGAAATAATGATATTTTGATATCACCCCAGCTACTATCTATCCCCCTTCCCCCTCCCATTCCTACAGCTTAGTGTAGCAGCCCCAAAAAGGAAATGAAAGAGGAGAGAGAGAGAGAAAAGAACAGTAAAGAGAAGGAAGAATTTTTTTTCCTCAAAAGATTCTTTTGGGGACTGACACTTAACTTATTTTTTTACCACTGTTTGTATGTTGACTTTCTCACCTCAGAACAATTTAGAATCCCTGCTGTCTTATCCACTGAGTTGTAAGAAACCCTCTAAAGATAGTTTAAATATAGGATCACTTGGCTTTCTGAGGGCTAGGGGTGGACTGGTCTACCTGATATTTGGTGGCTGGAGGAGGGGCCAGTTTATGTGCAATTTTAGAATCAGAAGCACATAAAGCAAAAAAAAATTAAAACCCAGGCCCTTCTTCATACCCTTTAAAGTTGTTTCTTTTTTAAGAGCCACATGATCAGAGTGGGGAAGGGAGCAAGGGTTTTCAAGACTGACTGGGAAATTGTCATGGAATGTTGAAAATGAAGTTCACATGACTATAGGAGCAGCATAGTAGCAGCCAGTAGCAATAAAGCAGGCACAACTTTCCCATATTACCTTGAGAATTGTGGATCCTGGATTTTGGACTCATAGCCCATTTGAGGTACCTTGGTTCAAAAATTATTACCTTGTGATGCATCATTTAGCCCAGTTAAAGGTCATGTCAGTGACAGTTGTAATATTACATGGAATAGATGTGAATAGTTTTACGATGATAGCAAGATCTATCTTGTGAGTTTTTCATACCAAGTTGGCACTTATTCTTTTGGCAAACTGCCATCATAAATCTTGTATATAGCCCCCCACATCTATATATGTGAGGAAAAACGCAATCTACAAGTAAAAATAGATTTAAAAAAATAGAGCGGTAGATCAGGTGTGTATGTCTGCTTTGAGCTGCATCATTTTTCATCAAATGAGAAAAAATCGCCCAAATTGCTCCCTTTTTCAACTCACTGTTTTTATTTTATTTATTCTTTTGTTGCTTTTAAAATGACAGAAAAATAGAAAAAATGACAAAAATACATGTATTGCCAAGGAAAAGGAAAAAACCCACAAAGAAAGTGTATCACTGCTTCTCTTAATACAGGGAGGTAGTTGATAGACATAGTCATTTTAACCTTGCTTTATGGCTACCTATAGACTGATGTGTAGTCTTGTTTAGTCTTGTTTAGTAGCCTTAAGGTCCTAACCTTACATTCATTTTTTTTTCCTGAAGATGGGTTATCAAGAGCCAGAAAGTACGCACTTTGTGCGTGCCATCCACACTTGCGTGCAACTCCTCCATGTGTGCTGCATGTGCAACCACAGCATCTGTGTATGCATGCAGCTTTTGCATGTGCACTGCACTTGCACTGCACACAGGCACTCACGCACACATGAGCAGTCATGTCTGCATGCGCAGGAGAGCTCCGAAGACCAGCTGGATTTCCTGCTGCAATTGCATGCATGCACAGCAGAGGCCCGAAGACCAGCTGGGTCTCTACAATCGGGCATGCACAATCGCATGTACATGCTCAGCTGGAGGTAAGTTGGCCGAGTGCTTTTGTGCCCAGCAAGATGGCTCTGCCTGCCACCTGTGGTACGTGTGCCATAGGTTCGCTATCACGGGGTTAGCTCCTTGGCCTTTCTACCCTATGTATACCGAGTTTTATTCTTCACCTTAGTAACAATTGTGGGGGAAGACCTTGGAGCTGTGAAGAAAGAATTTGTTATGGAGAAGGAAGTCTGAACAGGAACCAGATTGATAATCAAGTTGTTCAAAGAAAACTCTCATTCCTGTCTCCAACTTTTATATAGATTTTACTTTTTTGACCTCAAGAATAAATCTATGCTACCCAGAGTCATTAAGTGAGAGGGGTGGCTATAGAAATTTAAACATATAAGTAAGTAAGTAGGTAACTAAGTAATAAATGTGGCCTATGACACCGAAGACTTTGTAACACTTTATGATTTTGAATTTAGGAATAAGATTTCTTCTGGCATCTTTAGTTTTTTTTTTTCAATAGCAGGAGCTCATAAGAAATGTCTCTCTGAGGCCTTCAGTTTTATTTCCTATTTCGTGTAATACTACTCTTGTCATCCCCTTTGAATCTGGCTAGGTTTCCTATATCTTAATCAGGTATAATTACTATTAAGCAAAGATTAAAATGATTTTTAAACAGCACAGTGTTAATCAGGGCTTAACTCAAATACTCTTCTGTTTAGTTGAAATCTGTTGTAAATGCTGTAGAGAATGTTGTGGGAAATAGAAAATTATTGAGCATATTAAAAAGCACAACTGCATCGATCTGACAAATTATGCTTTGAAAATACGCTACCACACCCATGAGCAACAAGTCTCATTCCCTTGTAAATGCCTGACTAAAGCAGCCATTCCCCAGTTATGGAATTAAAAGACCAGGATGAAATACTCAGATTCCCATCGCATGTCAACCATGCAAACTTATCAAAGGTGTAGAAAAAGTTGGCATGAAGAAGTCCCATCTTACTTAAAATAATTTTGAAATCACATGAAATTCTGACGTCTCCCATGATCTTGGCAAATTTGAATGAGATTTGCAGACGAGTAAATTGCATTTGGAAAAAAAATTGCCAACTCTAGACATATGGGAGCATGCAGATCAGAAATTGAATTGACAGGTGTCCTTTATGTAAATAAAGGCCCATGACCTGATGAGCTCTCAGAGTGCTTCATAAACTTACTAGTGGCCGTGAAATTAATAGTTCTATCTACTTTGGTAGCTGTTGACGATTGTTAATTTGTATTCTTTTGAGGAGGGAGCTGTGAATCCTGTGACAAGGAATAGTGGCAGATTGTCCTTTTGTTCCTCTCTCCTTCAACCGTAAGAAGCTGTAGTGAAGGGCTGCTAGTTGTTGGGCTGGAATGGAGAAATAGGATGCTTTGATAAGCCTCATTGGCAATGCCATGTGCCTGTCTGCCCATTTAGCATTTTTAAGGCTTTGATGCCTCTTTCAGCATGACGATCTATACATTCTGAGTCACTGAAGAGGTTTGCTTACAGTGCTGCAGCTGCTCTGACTGCATTAGCGGGTTTAGCGGTCTCTCTTGCTGACCCATTTTTTTTTTTTTTGAAATGCGCAAAGACTTTCCATTATTAACATTCACGATTAGCTTTACTTATTTGGAATGTTTTTACTTGCAGTCTTAGTTAGATTTTAATTTGCTTTTGCTGTGAACCAAGTAGCTGGCAGTATAGCAGGTTAAATAAAATGAACGATAAATAAATAAAATTCTATTCTACCAGCCTAGCTTAAAAAATAAAATAAAAAAGAGCTTTGAATGTTCTTGCCCAAAGTCCAGAGCCATAAAACTTTAAAAAAACTGATGAAGTACTATCTTCTGTTTTCTTTTTAACTTTGGCCCTGCACCAATGTAAGCTAAGACACATCTCTTCTTAGCCCACAGTTATATACTTCAGTCTCTTTTTTTTACTTAAAAAACCAGGGAATGTGATAAACAGGACAATTAAGGTAATGCCTGAAATGGTTGATTTTCAGTAGTTGATGGTTTATTCTTATTTTTTTGGTGTGGAGATGTCACTATAATGCTTTTAGAAATAAAAGGAGCTAATCATCAAAATTGGAAAGTAATTTTTCCTTATTTTCTTTTAATGGAGAAAAATGGCCAATGATAGTTCATAAACCTGTTCTGCTATGATCATTGATAAAAGCATTATGTTTCAGAAGCAATAGAAACTCTTGTTTGGACAGGATGCCAGCTCTCCACATCTGCCTAAAGCCTGCATTTGTAGGCCAAAAAAATATGAGCTACTGATTTATATCCATGCTTCTGCATTAGCACTAATATTACCTTTCGGTTATTCTGCAAGCTGTAATTTAAAAATTAGAAATTTCAAGCAACTTCTTGAAAGCATATGAAAACAGCGCTGAAACACCTAAGGTAGATTAAGGATAAGCAATAGGTTAGACCAGACATGGGCAAACTACGGCCTGTGGGCCACATGCGGCCCGTTGTGCTTTTAAATCCGGCCCGCCGAACTAGTAACTAGCAGGAACCCTGCAGTTTCGAGAAAGACCTGTTATTAAATTAATAAATTTGGAAAACATTTTTTCCAATAAACTAAGTATAATGGTGTTTTGCTGCCTGTTAAAGGCCAAATCTTTTCATGTGATGGTTTTTACATTTAATTTATATTAGTTCACACAAACACACCATTCTCCCATTCTGGCCCGGCCCCTCTGTCAAATTTTAGAAACCATTGTGGCCCGCAAGTCAAAAAGTTTGCCCACCCCTGGATTAGACTGAGGAATATTACACCATCTTTCCTTTTAAAGCAGCGCTATCAGTGTTTTCCTTGTTCCTCTGAATCAGCATATTTGTACCCTATGACTATCATTAAGTGTTGTATCTTATGATTCCTGATGAATGTACTGTTTGCTTTTATGTACACTGAGAGCATATGCACCAAAAACAAATCCAACCATATTTGGCCAGTAAAGAATGCTATTCTATTCATAATTTCTCATTCTTAGTAGAGAGAAGAAAGGACCTCAGTTCAACTATCTTGCTAAAAAACCTGTTCTGCTTGAAGTGCTTCCAAATGAAAGACGTTTGATTTGAATTAGCCCTCAGCAGTGTTTAATTGACCCTGTACAAAATTATACAAGTATCTGGTAAATATTGAAAAATTCTTGCTGGATCAGAAATGTTTAGCTTAATATCAAGCTGTTGATTCTTGTTCCTGTCTATCATCTTATAGGGAGCACCAGTGCTGAGATTGTTCTCACTTTTAATTATTGTTGCTCTTGGGAGCTAATTACTGTGACTTTGAGCAATGTGATCCAAGATGCTCCTTACTTTACATTGATGACATCCACATGAGGTCTCTAATCCTCCTAGTTCTGCAAGACCAAATCTCCACTGCCAGAAAGGTTCTGCGAATGTCTAGTTCCTTGCTATCTAGAAGATTTTGTAGGTGCAAACAACCACCACTGTTAAGTTATGCTTCTTCTAACCAATCACATATTCTGCAGCTTGCCTCACCAATTGTATCATTGGCAGTATCTGCAGCTTAACCTTTACAACATTTGGCATTGATTTGAGGTTTCAGAACCAAAGTTTGCTTTCTGCATTAGCTAAAATGGATCTCTTAAGATGACCATCTGCAGTTCACTTCTACAGTATCAGATTAGTCATTGTTATCAACCCAATTAAGATTTCATCAGCTTTCTCATTAGAGGACATCAGTCACACGCTGAACAATTGCTTTGCATAATGAAGGCATTTGGAATAAAGATACAAATGATCAATTGTCCCTTTTTACAGTTCATCCATTATGTTACTTCCCATTCCTTTTTGCAGGCTCTGCACTTGGTTGAAGAAATTTGGCAGTGGCAGCATTAATTTTTCTCAAAAGATAGCGTTCATGTTAATCTGCCAATTATATCGACAGCTTTCTTTTTTAAGCCAGCCATCAGTATCGAGTGTTTTCTCCAGTTCCTGCAGGGAATTAGGTTGTTTGGGCTCCTGCCTCCTTATTATTGGAATAGACTTCAGTTAATACATTTGGATGAGCACAGAGATGATGATGATGATGATGATGATGTCATCCGAATATTGTATCTGTAACTGTGGGTACTTGAGTAACATACAATAAGAGACCATAACCTGTGGCTGTCTGTCATCCTCTCGTGTGAGCTTGTAAGCACACATAATATTCTTTTTAAGTAGAAGTTAGGAGTAGAAGACAAAGCGTGTTCTATCATAAGCACAATAACTTTCTCTTAGGAAAGGAGGTCGCATGCTGTGCTGGCAAAGTAGGAGGAGATAGCTGGCATATTAAAAGAGGAAAGGAGAGGAAATGAAATCACTGGCAATCCTAAAACAGATCAGACAGTTTTGAACTGCTGAAAACTTGCTAGTTCTGGAGAAGATGTGGGTAAGATGTCTGAAGTGCAGCTATGTGGGTTCTGAAGAAGATCTACTGAAGAAGAAACAGAGTCAATGAGGGACACATATGCTTGCTATGGGTTTCTTTTTTGGAAAGCTTGAAAAATCACATCCTGACACACTAAGAATATATTTATTTATTTATATTTCATATTTTTAAATTATCCATCTCCCTCTGCGAGGGGCTCTTGATGGGTGCCTGCCAGCTAGCATAATTACCCCTTAACTAAGTAGGAGAGCAATCTATACTAAGGCACACGTATTGTTAATGTTGTAGAGTAGACTGAACACATATTCAGTAGAAAGATAGTTAATTTAAAATTCATTGGAGGTGTAATGTAATGTAAAGTAAATATTCTATTCTATTCTTTTATTGGTGCTTCATTACTGCTTTATTACTGCTTATTAGAAAGGTGAGATTGTGGGAGAAAGTGAAGATGTTTTGATATAAGGCTTCCAGTATTTGTTTACATGCCTGAAAACCAACAAAAGAACTTTGTGCTGCTAATGAACAATATCAAAATTCCAAAAAGGGACTGTTTGTTCCGTCCAGGGTAGATTTGATTTAAATCAAGTTGATTTAAATCACGATTTGAATCACGATTTAGATCACTAATAAAAAGGCTTGATTTAAATCATCTTGAATTTTTCAATCAATTTTAAATCAATTTTTCAGCGTATTTAATGGTTTTATATTGGGTTTTAAATTTATTCTTTTGTATTTTGTATTTGTATTTTTATCTGCTGTAAACCGCCCTGAGTCCCCAGGGAGAGGGGGCAGTATATAAATTCAATAAATAAATAAAATAAATAAATAAACATTATCCTGAATCCCATAAAAGAAACACCCCATTGATATTGACAGCCAGAGTCTTGAGCCCCGGATGCTTTCCAGACCTCTCAGGTTGTACAAGAGCTCAAGGAAGATGGAAGAGAAAACCACTGTGGCAGACACACCTGCGGAAGCAGCATTAGCAGCCCTCGACAAGTCTGCCAGCCTGATGGAGACAATGTTAACTGCCATAGAAGCGACGGGCACAGGGACTAAACTTCTACAATGGGCTCGACCTAAAGCACAACTGATCTGGTCAAACACCCAAGAGGAGCCAGCTCTGTCTGAAGGAGCAGTGGCTGACCTGGGACTGCAGATTGCCCCAGAGGCTGGGATCTACCTCATGCCTCACCCAACATCCAGATGGAGGGAGAAGCCAAGCTTTGAAGCACCGGAGCTGAAAAACCATGCTATCCTGCCTCCCACCCATGTCATGTCAATAGGAAGCCTTCAGGAGCTTTTGGAGCAATTGTGCATAGGTGCTACCCAAGTCTACCCTGATCAAGTGGTTGGATGGGTGCTCCCCCAGCCAAAGTTCATGTTAACAACTCTGGGGGAGTGCCAAGGGGCAAGGGGGCCCTCACAAGGCTGGCCAGCAGCAGCAACCATCAGAAGTGGTCCAATACCACAACCAGGCCTGCAAGGCCCATAGCCCAGGGCAGGGCCCCCCAGCATTCAGCAGATACCCCTGCTCCCACCTGCAGTGCAGATATCACCTGGGTGGGCTTTTTATCTGGGGCAGGGATGGGTTCAGTTTCAATGGGTGCCAGCCCAACCACCCCTGGTGCCGCTGCAACTGGAACCACAGCAGCAGATGCCTCTGCAGGCCACACAGGCCCAGCTGACACTACAGCTGCCAGCTGCTGTACCTGAACTACCCCTCTTCAAGGTGACATTTGATGGGACCCCCACAAAGTTGGAGTATTTCCTAAACTGCATCCGTATACACTTCGACACCCATGGCCATCACTACCCTACCAGAAGGAACATGACTTCTGCAATCGCCAAAGGGATGAACGAATGGGAAGCAGCTGAATGGGTCGCAGAGATTAATGATCATGGGGCACCCAAATTAGATGAATTCGATGAGTTCATGCAAGCATTGTGAACCCGATTCAAAGACACCGCACACTGCAAGGAAGCTGAAGTGGAGATAAAGGGGCTCAAGCAAAGAGGCCAGCACCCTAAGGAGTACATTTGGGAATTCCACCAGGTAGCCGATAAGCTTCGAGAATGGCTCAATGGACTGTTGATCCACTACTTCAAAGAGGGCCTGGATCCAGAATTCAGAAAGACATGTGGGATAAGGGGAGCTCCAGAGTGAATCCAGGATTGGTATCACCTGGCTGTGGTGATGCATCTAGAGATCTACCCTCATTGGAAAGCCCCAGCTGCAAAATCAGCAAGAAGGCCAGTGGGGAAGTGGGCAGCCACACCACCAGCCCACCCAACCAAAGCAGGCCCCACACAAGTGAGATGCTACAGAAGTGGGCAACTTGGCCACCGGGCTTCTGAATGCCTCACACCAGTTCCAGTCCCATTAGTGAGGCCTACAGTTGCAGCAAAGCTGAGGAAAGCCCCTCCATGCAAGACCAAGGATGAAGGAAAATCCATGAGGCAAGCAGTGCAAGCCCTCTCCCTAACGCCCGAGGAAGGAGCTGTTCCAACAACAGAGAGCAGCCCTGAACTGAGTGACGAGGATGCCCTTGAAGACCCAATGGTGAGTGTGGACATCCCCCCTTCTTAGTCAAGACCTGCCTGGTCATCCTACAAATTGAGAAAAAGAAACCCATAGGCGCTTTCCTAGAGACAGGATGCACGAAGTGCTTAGTGAGCAAGGCTGTAGTTAAAGAACTAGGCGTTTGCACCAGACTCCTGCCCCAGCAATGTGGTTTTAACAGGTGGATGGGTCACTAATGGGGGTTGTTCCCATGATGCTAATTTACCAAGCACCTCCACTTAGACGTGGGTGAGCACTGGGAGTTCATCCATTTTATAGTAGCTCTGAAAATGATTAATCCCTTGATGCTGGGGCTAGCTTGGCTAGACAAGTGTGGCCCAACCATAACGTGGGAAGGGGGCTATAGGAAGTTGAAGATAGCCACTGGCCCTATGCCACCTCCACCCAACGGTCTTCTCAACTTGAATACCCAAACCAGTCAAAGCATGGACAGGAAACAGTGGCTGCCATTACAGAGATCACCCCATACATGTCCAAAGTACCAGGGGAATAAGAGACCTTGTGGAGGCTTTCAGAAAACAGGAATTCAATGTGCTCCCACTCCACTGGTCCACAGACTGTGCCATTGAATTAGTGCTGGGGGCCACACGGCAGAAACCAAAAATGTAAATGACCCCAAAAGAGATGGCCGAATTAAGAAAGTACATCAATGAAAACCTCATGAGGGATTTCATTCAGCCAGCCAACTCCTGAGTGATGGCCCCCATCCTGTTTTGCAAGAAAAAAGATGGGTCGATGAACTGTGCATGGATTTTTGTAGGACCAATGCCATTAGCATGGAAAACACCTACCCACTCCCACTAATGAAGGTCATGCTCAACCACCTAGTGAAGGGCAAAATCTTCACAAAGTTGGACTTGTGGGAGGCATATTATAGAGTGCGCATTAGAGGAGACAAGTGGAAAACCACCCTCAATTGCCCTTTAGAAAGCTTCCAATTCAAAGTCATGCCTTTTGGATTGCAAGCAGCCCCAGCGGTCTTCATGCAGTTGATCAACAAGATCCTTCATGAGCACCTCTACAAGGGGGTCATGGTCTACTTGGTTGACATCCTCATCTTCAACAAAATCCTTGAGGAACACATCAAACTGGTTCAGCAGGTCCTACAGAAACTGCTGGCTGCCAAGCTGTATGCCAAGCTATCAAAGTGCAAATTCCATTGCACTGCCCTGGGCTACTTAAGCTACAGAATCTCTAGCAGGAGATAGAGATGGACTCAAAAAAGGTCTCTGCCATCTTGGACTGGCAACCCCCTCAGACCCGGTGGCAATTACAGAGCTTCCTGGGGTTTGCAAATTTCTACCGGCAATTCATCCCAGTGTTTGTGCAAGTGATGCCACCACTGACCAAATTGCTGAAAACTGGGGAGGGAAACCCCAAACTACGTCCAACTCAGCTGCTACCATGACAATGACTTGCCAACAGGCTTTTGAAACCCTGAAAAACTGTTCACCCAAGAGCCCATTCTTCAACACTGGAACCCCAAAAAACCATTTGTGGTCCAAATGGATGCCAGTGACATCACCATGGCCACTGTACTTCTTCAGGAGAACTCCCAAAGCCAACTCCAACCCTGTGCTTATGTTAGCAAGAAACTGACCAACATGGAACAGAGAAAGAAGTGTATGTGATTTTCTGGGCTCAACTCTCTTGGAGATACTTCATCAAAGATAGCAAAGTGCCGTTCCAGGTTTGGCCTGATCATAAAAACCTGGAAGCACTGAAGAACTCTAGGAAGCTGTCCCCCAAACAAGTGTGTTGGGCCCAATACTTCAAGCAATTTGATTTTGAACTGAAACACATTCCAGGGATGAAAAACATCCTCACGGATGCGTTGTCTCAAAAACCACAGTTCAACAGTAAAAGGGAGGAGGTCGTTCAGGAGGTGCTATCCCCCTCTCAGCCAGCAGCCCAAGTCACCACAAGAACCCAGGGCCTTTCATATTACTATTTAATTGCATTTTAATAAATCCTTAAAGACAGTTAAAGCATTCTATTTATCAACATTTCATATTTTCTAGCTCTTTACTATTTCTAATATAACAATAATATCTCATGTGACCAAACAGAATCCTCTTTCAATTATGTTCTTAACCGTTATCTCTGTCTTTTAAATAAGCTTGTAATTTTACTCTCTCTACATTTTCCCTGTATCTCTATAACCTTTTTCTGTTCTTTGTAAGTTCTTTTTCTCTCTGTCTTCCCCCTCATCTCTCCCCTCCCCTTCTGTAGTCTTCTCTTCTATTTTTTCCTAATATTATAATAACTTTTCAAACAGGTCTTTTTTTTTTATTTCATCAGATCTTAAATTCTTAATTCCCTTAACTCCCTTTCCTCTATTTCACCTTTTAATCTGAACTAAAACTGCTAAATCATTAAAAATGACTTCTTTATACATTTCCTGTTGTTTCCTGTGACTCAAGGTCACTATTTTCAAAAGTTCTTCTTCTTCTTCTTGTTGTTGTTTTGTAAACATTTCTTGCTGTTTTATATAATTTATATAATTTAAAATCTCAATTTCTAAAAGTTGACATAAAACACCAAAAGATCCTTTTTCCCCTTGCAGATCTCCACCCTCTTCTTTAAGTAACTCTTCCAAAAGTGATGCCATTTTTAAACACTTTAAAACAACCGCCGATTGATTTTATTTCGTGTCCTCAAAGTCCTAAAGATCCAGTATCCAAAACTCCAAAAATCAACAAATAATCCAGTCTGTTTCTTCTTGTTTCTTTCTTTCACTTTCTCTTTCCAAGGGGGAGAACTCTATAATTTTCAGCGGCATTTCAATTACAATGTATCTTAAAAAGGATTTTTTGTTTTTATTTTCAGGTGGTTTCTCCGTTTTCAAAAGCCACCCTTTTTCCCTCCCATCTGCTTTCCTTCTTTTTAGAAAAGTTAAAATGTTCAAGATTTTTTAGTTGTCCCTTTGACACTTTATTTCCAGCTTAAAAGTGCCTATTCATGTCAAAAGGGATTAATAGCAGTCTCTT